>JAGTTH010004020.1:0-10777 GCA_022606485.1 Agraylea sexmaculata | reverse complement strand
GTGGTTTCAGCACAACAACATAATTGCGAGGAGCCAGGAACATGTAGGAATGTACTCAACATTGAGCCAACTATTAATTTGGGAGACAACAGCATAGGTTGATAATTTGTATACATCTTTGATAAGCTATGGTTTTATGAAATATGGTGGTTTCAGCACAACAACATAATTGCGAGGAGCCTGGAACAAGTAGGAATGTACTCAACATTGAGCCAACTATTAATTTGGGAACCAACAGCATAGGTTGGTAATTTGTATACATCTTTGTTAAGCTATGTGTTTATGAAATAATATGGGTTTAAAGACCATGATGGGCTAATGAAATTGAGATTCTGCAAAGAACAGTATATAGTTGAAAAAGAAAAGTATGCTGCGGAAAGGGAAAAATATGCTGCCGAAAAAGAGAAATATGCAGCCGGGAGAGAAAAATATCCCTACAAAAAGGAAAGAGATTCATAAAAGAAACAAAAGAAATTGAAAGAAAAGGAGGTTTAAATAAAATGAATGAATATTTAAAATTAAGAATATCATTAATAAATATGAATAAACATGGTTTTAGTCTGAACAAAGCTGATGTCAAACAATTTTACCAAGATACTGACAGTATGTGTGACAATGTGAGTATAATTAAAACAATTATATTTTTAATAAAACCATATGATATCTTAACCATTTTTCTAAGATACTTCTACTGGAGAAGAAATAAACGACACCGAGGGTCTGATTTACAGGAACAACTTTGCCATGTTGCATTTTTCAGATCCAGTTGAATAAAGTTTGCAATAAATTTTTATTGATTTACGTTTACTGCTCTTTGTTGTTTTTGGTTTTCCAGTTACTGTAGTGATTTACATCTGCAAGTGAAACGATAGAGATTCCTGACACCCACCATTGCTCGCTTCACATCTTTTTGAAATTTCTGTGTAATTTGCCTTTCCAAAATTTAAAAAAATAATAATATTATGGTATAAATGCCTTGCTTTGTATTTGTAGCTAGTAATTATTTTTTATTAACCTTATCATCTGAATGTAACAATTTTTTTAATATTAACTGTAGTTATAGACCTATGGGGGAACCTTCCACTATAAAAAAAGGTAATGCATCATTCACAGTACCTCAATATAGAATAATAAAAAAGTATTTCAACCATTTTCAATCACTATGACAGAGTATGTATATTGGATATAATTATATACTACCGTTTTATGCTTTTTCTTATTCGCAAAGGTGATGTGGAAATCTGTGGTATTTACAAAATAAGGATATTGTTAATTAATTGACATTGCATTCAGACTGTGTATCCTATTAAGGAAGTGGAAATTACACGTTTTTGTTGTTTATAAGTTTTTTCGTTGTTTTATGTTGTTTGTAAGTTTATAATAAAACCATATTATATCTTAACCTTTTTCTCATTTTTTTTTCTCTTAACAATTATTTAATTCCATTGAAAGAAACCAAAATAAATGTGATCAAATATCCTTTATTAATTTTAAATCTTAATACTTTGATGGCATTGAGAGTCCATGTTTATTAATTTTAAATGTGTGCCCTATTTGTAATGTCAAAATCTGGTTTTAAACTGGACTAGTTAAAAATCCTAAAAAAAGATATAATGGTCAGGGATTGCATTAGGTAAATTATTAATATATTTTATATTAAAAACTTTTTTATAAAATATTTCTAATTGTTTAGCACGCTTTCTTCCTTGCAAACGACTTTCTATACGAATATAATAAGCAACACAAAGCTGGTTTCCTGTAGCTCCTCGCACCTTCCACTTCCACTTCCAGCTCCGTGTCTCCTTCCTGTCCTTCACCATAGCTGCTAAGACTGCTGACTACTGCCAGCGAGGACATTCTTCCATCTTCCATACTTCACTGGTCAGTATTGCTCCCTGGCTCCAGTCTCCGCCCCTGCAGCTCCTCGCACCTTCCACTTCCACTTCCAGCTCCGTGTCTCCTTCCTGTCCTTCACCATAGCTGCTAAGACTGCTGACTACTGCCAGCGAGGCCATTCTTCCATCTTCCATACTTCACTGGTCAGTATTGCTCCCTGGCTCCAGTCTCCGCCCCTGCAGCTCCTAGGGAGCTTCCACTTCCACCTCCAGCTTCGTGTCTCCTTCCTGTCCTTCACCATAGCTGCTAAGACTGCTGACTACTGTCAGCGAGGCCATTCTTCCATCTTCCATACTTCACTGGTCAGTATTGCTCCCTGGCTCCAGTCTCCGCCCCTGCAGCTCCTCGCACCTTCCACTTCCACTTCCAGCTCGTGTCTCCTTCCTGTCATTCACCATAGCTGCTAAGACTGCTGACTACTGTCAGCAAGGCCATTCTTCCATACTTCACTGGTCAGTATTGCTCCCTGGCTCCAGTCTCCGCCCCTGCAGCTCCTAGGGACCTTCCACTTCCACCTCCAGCTCCGTGTCTCCTTCCTGTCCTTCACCATAGCTGCTAAGACTGCTGACTACTGCCAGCGAGGCCATTCTTCCATCTTCCATACTTCACTGGTCAGTATTGCTCCCTGGCTCCAGTCTCCGCCCCTGCAGCTCCTCGCACCTTCCACTTCCACTTCCAGCTCCGTGTCTCCTTCCTGTCCTTCACCATAGCTGCTAAGACTACTGACTACTGTCAGCGAGGCCATTCTTCCATCTTCCATACTTCACTGGTCAGTATTGCTCCCTGGCTCCAGTCTCCGCCCCTTCAGCTCCTCGCACCTTCCACTTCCACTTCCAGCTCCGTGTCTCCTTCCTGTCCTTCACCATAGCTGCTAAGACTGCTGGACTACTGTCATGAGGCCATTCTTCCATCTTCCATACTTCACTGGTCAGTATTGCTCCCTGGCTCCAGTCTCTGCCCCTGCAGCTCCTCGCACCTTCCACTTCCACTTCCAGCTCCGTGTCTCCTTCCTGTCCTTCACCATAGCTGCTAAGACTGCTGACTACTGACAGCGAGGCCATTCTTCCATCTTCCATACTTCACTGGTCAGTATTGCTCCCTGGCTCCAGTCTCCGCCCCTGCAGCTCCTCGCACCTTCCACTTCCACCTCCAGCTCCGTGTCTTCTTCCTGTCCTTCACCATAGCTGCTAAGACTGCTGACTACTGCCAGCGAGGCCATTCTTCCATCTTCCATACTTCACTGGTCAGTATTGCTCCCTGGCTCCAGTCTCCGCCCCTGCAGCTCCTCGCACCTTCCACTTCCACCTCCAGCTCCGTGTCTCCTTCCTGTCCTTCACCATAGCTGCCAAGACTGCTGACTACTGTCAGCGAGGCCATTCTTCCATCTTCCATACTTCACTGGTCAGTATTGCTCCCTGGCTCCAGTCTCCGCCCCTGCAGCTCCTCGCACCTTCCACTTCCACTTCCAGCTCCGTGTCTCCTTCCTGTCCTTCACCATAACTGCTAAGACTGCTGACTACTGTCAGCGAGGCCATTCTTCCATCTTCCATACCTCACTGGTCAGTATTGCTCCCTGGCTCCAGTCTCCGCCCCTGCAGCTCCTCGCACCTTCCACTTCCACCTCCAGCTCCGTGTCTCCTTCCTGTCCTTCACCATAGCTGCTAAGACTGCTGACTACTGCCAGCGAGGCCATTCTTCCATACTTCACTGGTCAGTATTGCTCCCTGGCTCCAGTCTCCGCCCCTTCAGCTCCCTCGCACCTTCCACTCCACCTCCAGCCCGTGTCTCCTCTTCCTGTCCTTCACCATAGCTGCTAAGACTGCTGGACTACTGTCATGAGGCCATTCTTCCATCTTCTCTCCATACTTCACTGGTCAGTATTGCTCCCTGGCTCCAGTCTCCGCTCCTGCAGCTCCTCGCACCTTCCACTTCCACTTCCAGCTCCGTGTCTCCTTCCTGTCCTTCACCATAGCTGCTAAGACTGCTGACTACTGCCAGCGAGGCCATTCTTCCATACTTCACTGGTCAGTATTGCTCCCTGGCTCCAGTCTCCGCCCCTTCAGCCCTGATCAGCATCCAGTCTTCGACTAGTCAGTCTCCCTGTTACTGTACATGGTCTACCAATCGAAGATTTTTAAAACGAATTTAATTCGGTAACGTCAGTTGCACAATAAAGTTCATAAAGTTCGTATTCACTATAAACGTCAAAATTGAGGGTGGAAACGTCAGAATTGAGGAAAGGTAGTGTGAATAGTTACCTTCCGTAAATGTATGTATACATGCAGAATACGGGCGTTAGAAGACGGTCTATTTGGGATTATTAAAGGTATAAAAAAACCTCAAAGGCTTCACGTAAAAGCTTTGGTGTGTAAATGAATTCAGTATCTTGCGTGTGTAAATCTGTCACTGAGCCTCTATAAAATTCCTAGGAAGACATCAAACCATCGTTGTATTTTATACGAAGAGTAACGAGTGGGTTTGTATATACATAGATTAATACATGATTGAAAATCGCCCACATCTTTGAAAAGAATAAAAAAAAATGGGGATACCTACTAACTGCAGGTGATTGGTCAGGTGGATTAGGTATATATACCTCAAAGCTTGAGATATACCGACTAATAATTATTGAACATCTACATGTTTTCCGTACATGCAATTTATAAATATATTATTGAAAAGTATCACGTTTCGAGACAATGGGGACAATATTTCATTATAACAATTTCAATAAGATTTTTTATCGATAGATACAAGCTCATTGTTCTCGTAGTTTCTAAAGCCTTTCAATACACATTCGTTTATCGCCTTCAGTGTACTTTTGCCGACTGGCTATTTTCTCAGAACTGCACATTTTTTTAATTACAATTTTATGGTAACTCAGAATTGGGGTAGGAGCTTTGCTATTTTTTATCGTTTGACCGCTAGCAGGTAAATAAATAAATAAAAAGTATTCTTAGAATGGACAGAATTCTTGCTAATTAATATCTACTTTGGACTTGTGATTTTATTTAGCGAAAATCCTCAAATATTTTATTTACTAATTGGTAAATATATATTTCAATAAGATATCCATGTTATTATTATTTGTGAGTAATGAATTATTGAATAGATATATTGATATCTTGTTTTCTTTACTTTATACGTAGAGCCATCCATCAATTTTAGATTTAAAGAAATAAGTATGTAAATTGAGAAAGTAAATACCTATTCAAATAGTATAATATTAGCTATCATTGTGAATAATTTATGGGGTTGACTTATTTATAAAGAGCAAAGATATGGATGTAGGTTTTTTAATAATAAAAAATATGTAAAAAATTTCACTCATCGGGAACCCCCCTAACAAAAAATATCGACATTAGAGATAGTAGGAAATTAAATGAAAATGTCAATGAACTCGTTGGAAAAAGTACATAAACAAGTACAGATCAATAAAATGTGATGAAAGTTTTAAAAATATAGAAAAAGCGTTGGGAACGTCATCAGTTGGTATGAAAAATAAAAGATATATCGATTCGTGGAAAATTAAGAGACCATTGATCTTTATATCTAGTTTCCTTGGATCAATCCTTAAAGATTCATTAAGGTCAAGCTTTTCAAGACCCTTTTTAATATTTGTAGGTAAATATTTATGAAAGGCGCGGGACATCTGGCATCCGCATCTACTACTTCCTTCCTTTCTAGGCACTATGTATGTATTTATAAAAATTATCGGTAACGGCTTACATTTCTTTTTCTTTAAATTTCTATTCAACCATTTGTTTATTGTGATAATTTTTTGTCACTATTTTGCAGTGTGCAGTGTTTTAAATAAATTGTAAATACAAATAATTGTCAACTAAATTGTTGTAAAATTGTTGCATTGTGAAGTGATGGTTTCTTTGTGTGTACCGCTGTGACATCTGTGGAGGCTCGCAGCAAGTTTTATTGTGTAGTAATGTGTCTGATAAATGTTGATAACGAGGCAGGACAGCTTTAGGAGTATTCGGTACACAGCCCGAGCCCGCCAGACGCACGAGCTGCTGTCACTATAACTATAACTATAACTACAACTGTAACTGTCACTAGCGCCAGCCGAGAGCCGCAGCAAGCCACGCCCACAATCCAGCAGAACAGTGAAGACAACACGCCGGTATAATAATAGTCGGTGGTTCCTTTGTTATCTGCGCGCTGACTCTTCAATAATATGTTTTTAATTACTCTCCAAATATAACCGCGTTCACCTCTTTATCTATTATCGGCTTCTTCGCGTTTCTTCGCCTTAACTGATGCTCTTTCCAAGTTTTTTGTAAACTGTATCCTAACTATTGTAACAAAAATATACTGCCTTTGTTGCTACCACATCTCTTAAGACATTTTTCATAAATTCATTGAAGAATCTAATAAGTATATTAACACCATAGGCGCCCGCAGAAAATTTTCGAGGGGTGGCAAAATATTTTTTTTTTCAATTTTTCAATTCAGGGGTGCAAGCGACTTGACTTGACCCTTGACTCCTCTGCAGACGCCCATGTGTAACACCAATGTCAACTTTATTTCTATTTGATATTCATAGTGTATCGCTAGGCCAAGAACGGCCAAAAGAAGTTCTGGATGTTTGAAAGCACTGTTGCCAATGATTCATAATATTAGTTATGGGTTAATTTCACTAAACAATTTGTAAAAACTATAATATGAACTCAATTTTTCATTATCACCATCTGCAGCAATGGCACACAGCGATAAACCAATTCTTCTTTTTGTTAAGTTGTTATGCGTAAAACCGGCGGTAACGATAGAACTCATCTTAGCCTGTTCCTAGACCTTCTTTTGGAGCTGTGAATTTTTCAATTTAGATAATTATATTTCAGAAACAAGATGGTTGGCATACTGAATATTCGTGAAGTAAACGGTTTGGACACAGAGCAGTTTGTGTGGATGTTTGGAAATGTTGTTGAATCTTATAAAGAAGCCGCAACTGCCGTAGCTGAGAAAAAACCATTTAGAAATGTTGCACATTTGACCAAATTATTCATGGAATACCTTGAAAATATACCCAGAGACGGTGTGTAATAGAAATATATACATTTTTAATATGTAATTTCATATTTTTAAATTTATTTTAGAAAAGCTCAAAGTGTTGTGTCTTCATCCGGACTTAGCCGGCCGTCTAGCTGATGAAGGTGAGTTAACTCCGGAATCGATAAGGGAACAAAAAAGTGCCGAGTTAAATACCATGGACCCAAAACAGAAGGCAAAAATTAACAGATTCAATACATTGTATGTAAAAATCAACAAAAAAGTAATGAAATAAAAGAAATTAACAATAATTTTAAAATAATCGATATGTTACAGTTACAAGGAAAAATTTGGATTTCCATTTGTGATATGCGCAAGAGAAAATAAGGCAAATGTAATCATCGAACAACTGGAAAAGAGATACAAGAACACTACCGACCAAGAAATAATTACTGGCATAAACGAAGTGAAGAAGATATGCAAATTGAGAATACTGGACATTGTGTGGGAATCCTAGGTTTAATGCAAATACATTCGTTACCATTGTGTTATTGATGAAAAGTTTATATTGTTGTAATTAAAAATTTTATTTACTATTATTCTTTAGTAAATACTCAAAGTACAGATTTATGTGATCTAAAATAAATATTTTTGCAACTAAAATATAAATAGATGGAAGAAAAAGTGCCAATAATACATTTTTAAAATTGCACCCTGATTACATTATTTGTAGAGGGTCGCATTGCTTACTTTAAAAAGTTTGTCATTTATGTGATACAAAGTGCTTCGTTTTGATTTTTCTAAAAATTTTAATTCGTAAATTTATCGCTTTTAAAAAGCAAACAACGCACAGTGATCGTGCCTAGTATAACATAATTTTTTTAATATTTCCTATAAAAATAACAGCACTATTACTTCCTCAAGTAAAATACAACTTTTGAGCTGGAAAACTTAATACCAAAATTTTACACTATATGATAGTAATTTACAAACATCATATGATTGTTAGACAAATAACGCCCTTTTTCTACATACATATTTAGATAAAATATTTGTATATTATGTAATTTCTATGTGATTACTTTTTCAAAAAAATGTACACGTAGAAAATATCAAGGGACCTATTTGATATAATGTTCGCTAAGACCACAAACCTACCCCCAATTAGCCTTGCAATACCTAGTTCTAAAATGCACGGTACTAGGAAAATATTGTACTAAAAACGTGTTCGTATATTTCTAAAAAAATATAATTTAAATGAACATACATTTCAGTTAAAATTATTGTAGTTTTAATTTTAACTTTAAAAAAAGTTAGAATTTGTTTTCCATATTTTGTAATACTATCGAATTCTTCCAAAAAGTTAAAAGAAAATTTTTATATCGTAGTAATATAATATTTTGTAAGCTCCTATACTTATAAGTTATTCAATTTGAATATAATTTTTTTTTTCTCTTCAATAAACACAGTTCCTTTGTTTTCAAAATATAACTTCAGCTTAGTTTTTAGATCCATACAATATTTATAGTGAAATAACTATGAAAAAGTTGGTTGTAATAATATGTCATTTTTTTTTCCTCGCTATTTTTTGCCTAACATCCATTTATTGGAGAGTTTATGTTATGTTTAAAAAACTTACTTTAGCTATTTAGAATTTTTATGCTCATAGATTATGTAAATTTAAGGAAACAAAAACGTTCATAGAATAATGGAATTGCTTTAAACTTTGTGATTTTGTTCGTAGCTACTTGATTAAGATTAAGCTAAATGTTTATCATATCTATTTTGATACATAATCGGCAATATTTGATAATAAAGTTTTGACTTTTGTATAAAGGTTTTAATACTTATACAATCTTTTATTATAAATTTTATATGGATCATTAAACGATAAAAAACAATAATTTGTGTCTGAATTTATTTTACCTATGTCCATATTTCCAAATACATAATACATTCCATGTAAAAGTCACATAATATCCAATTAAAATTTGGATTATTGCTGATGGTTTTCATAACTTCCCTTAAACTGCACAAATAATAATCATTGTAGATAATTTATTATTTTTTTATTGAAAAGTTAAGAATACATTAAACCATATTTATTATTTATTTGCTTATAAAATTCCCAATGATTTTTCAACCACGGCATGAGGTTGAGAAATTTGTTCACGGAACTCAGCTGTGTTCAAAATGTCTTCAAAGCCAATATCCAAATCAGCACCAGTTAGTGAATCCTTCAATGCGTTAGAACTCTCTAAAAATGGCAATCTTCCCACCTTAAAATTAAATAAAAATGTTAAAAAACCAACTCTGGATTGTGTGAATATGATAATTTTTTTTTTACCTTGTTCATTGCTTTCAACTCCATGGACAGTCTCAATGGTGCATGAATTCCTTGCACGTGTCTCAAAATGTCGTATGAGATTTTTTGCTTATTTTGAACATACTGTGAAATGCGATGTAATATTTTATACTCTCATATAGTAATTTGTTAATGTATTTGGTATACTTACGTTTCTTTCAGATGCTTCAAGTGGGTGAGCAAAAGTTAGAGATTCCTTTGTAGACTGAAGACCAGAAGTCATGACATCGGGAACTCCGTAAGCTCCTTCGGCCATTTTGATGTCCTGTCCATGCTGAGCTGACAACAAGTGTTGATCGACCGGTAAACTCTAAATCAACCAATAACTACCATTAACAATGTTTTTGGACAAAAAATATTATTCCGTGGCACACATGTATTATTAAGAATAGATTTCATTAAAAATATTACTGAAATATTACCATTTTAGTGGTATTTGTCGAAGTGCGGTCTCTCGGTATTTAGTGACAGTCAGTAGAATGACAAGCGATTCTCTTTGTGGCTGTTGAATCGTAAAGCGCTATTTATGTTGGTAAAACAGACGGCGTTCACTAAAAAATTCAGAATCTTGAAACGTTCAAGAAAATAGATCATTTACTTTAAATTGGATAAAATATCAAGTTCATAAATTTTATTGCAAATGGCCAAATTTAAAAAATTACACAAACAAATAATTTTGACGTGTGATTAAGTGATTATACGTAGGAGGGGGCCCATGTCAGGAGTCGCCAGTATACTAAATATATATCTAGAAATTATTTAAAAATTAGATTATGCAATGGAGGATGTACCTATGTACAAAGACGTAGCGTGGTTTTCTGTCGCCCGATGCTAAACCTAAATTTGGCCGCCTACTCCTCATTAGGAAATCTTCACATAAAAAACAAGCAATTTATACCAAATCGAGCGCAAAATATTATGAAAAATCAAAATATTAGCATCAATTTTCATACAAATATTTGTCACTCGGGGCAACTGAACCCCCTTGCTCCGCTACTGCCAATGTATTTAGCTTAATTTTAGTCCTTAACTACCATTTAATACATTTTTTTATTATTCAATCGCTCCTCGTGGACTTACTCATTATTTAAATTTAAAAAAAAACATCGTCGTCCAAAATATTATATCAAGTTTTCACTGGCTTTGTAAAGAATGTTGATAAAGCTGTTACCTACAGGAAATGTACTTTATGAAGGAATCTACGAAGCCGTGTAAAGTGGCGATATCTGGGGAATCTAAGGAACTATCGACTAAATAACTCATCGAATATTATATACCTAGGTTTCGTGCGCCGAAAGTGGATAGATCAATAGTTTCTTTAGCGAACAACAAAGTTTTATAGCACAATCTGCAACCATCATCGAACGGAAACACTCCCTTTTCACGGTGGCTTCTCTACGATAACTTATTACAAAATGAACGAAATCGAAATAGAATTGAAAAAGTTTACTTACTTTCAAACTTTTGACGAGGTTTGCAAATTCGCTAGTAATTATTCATTTAAATATGTTGAAT
>JAGTTH010004014.1:0-38217 GCA_022606485.1 Agraylea sexmaculata | reverse complement strand
AAAATATTACATTTCTTATAAAATATAGGAGGTACAATGCTGCTTTCTAAATAAGGGTAATTTAAAGAATATTTAGACCACAAACAGTCTCTTTGAAATTTCTATTGATTATATTAATAGTATCCTATTGAGTACTTTCACTACTATTTTTGACCACTCGAAATACCTTAAATTAAAATGACTGAAGTACATCGTCTCTTCTATAATGTACGCGGATCGTTTTCCAAACGAAAGTCAAATATAAACCATAATATATCGCTTTGAAATAGGACGTATACAAAATATTAAAGTAGACTTATTAATGTGGGCAGTTCAATTTTTCAACAGTACTTGTAAAATAATCTCACATTTTACAAACACAATTTACAAAATGATGGCTGCAACACATTTATGTTTTAAACAAATATCCATATTTATTATTCCAAATTTCACATTGAATGAATGCAAATTCTGTCAATGAGACCACATGTCTGTATTAAAAATACATCAGCTATTGGAAAATAGTAAAATATAATATTTATCCGGCTGGCGATCACATTTGCACATAAATCATAGTTAACAATGTCACAATAAATATGTTTACCTTACTATTGAAAAAAAACATTAAAAAATACCTATTTTAACTGGAATTTGGTATTGGGATTAGCAAATTTAGTAACAAAAAATTTGAGGTATTTAATCAATAAGCGAACCTCGGCCAAGAGGGTGAAAATACGGGTTTTAAGGCGCGGCTTATATTTTATTACACATATTGCTTTATTATTTGGTAAAATGTATTATTCTATTTGAATCTTCAGATATTTATAGAACAATGTTATAAAAGATAATCACATTAATAAAATAAAATTACGATTTTTTTAAATTTGCATTCAACTTTGTTTATCCCATAAATGTACAATTAATGTACATATGATAACCGCAGATGTATATCATATAATATTTTGTGTAAATATCAGTGAGTTGAAATAAAATAGTGCAATAATCAAATAGTTGCACAGCTTGAATATGTTGAAGTACTTCAATACACTCAAAAAATAGACGGGCTAGTTTTGATAATTCTAAACATTTCATCATAATTAATAATCATGAAATGAAATTCCATCATTTTCTGTGTTATTGCTTTGCCTTTTAGTTACTAGGAATATTGTATTACAACATACTATTATGTCATTTGCTCTCGCTTAATTACTTCCAAACCTCTCATCAACAGTAATATTTATAACCGTTGTTATTTTTAGATATTGTCTGCAGAAAAAAATAATAAGTTACATGTTTTCCTTTTCATACCCTTCGTAATGAGGGAAGGCTGCTTAACCCTGTTCTGTACTTTTAAAATAAATGACCCCTTTCATTCTTCTCTTATATAACGGATGTTAATATGTATTTCTTTATCAAAAAAATGAACCTTGTGGATTGTTCATACATTAATATTAAGAAATAAGATTAATAAATTCGTAATACTAATGCACTTTTAAAGCAGTAAATATGTAGTTTTCTATAGTAAATATTTTGTATGCATATTAAAAAAATTAAATAATAATTTTAAAAAATGACACTGTATCGTAATGCATAATGAGAGTGGTTCCAAATACTGTGGACATGGGTACAAATCCCGCTCAAGCTATTTTTTGTCAAGACTTTATGACTGGGAGTTCGGGATAGTATTAATAAAATCCCGATCAATCGTCTTGCTCCAGGTTTACTCTGATTTCCTGGATTGGAAGGTAAATACTGAGGCGATTATTTTATTAATTCGGGCAAAGCCATTCTGTCGGTGACCTGATTAACAAGCAATAGTTAATATTACCGACAGACAGTAAATTAAAACGTTGATGTGTCTAAGAACTCTCAAAAGTACGACTAATAAATATATAATATTTTATAAAATATTCAATCTTTATTTTTACATTTTGGGAAACAAGTGGGCGTAGCATTATTAAAACGATCGAAAATGGTGATGTAAGGGTTATAAATATAGTGTGTGGTAGTATGATAACAAATAGTTAGTTATAGTAGAGTTATAGGCTGAAGCATGTTCGTTACTAATTCACGCCTTCAATGTTTGCCTTCTGTAAACATGCGTCGCGACGCCTCTCTGCACAACATACATACATATATTAAATTTAATCAATATATTTCTCTACACGCACTTTATAAAGCTTATTATTTTTACTATTTTAATAACAGTATATCCGTAATCAATATAAAAGACCACCAGACTGTAAGGTACACATTTCAAAGATGTAGAAAAAAGTATCTAATAATATGACGTTGAAAAAATTGCTTCTTTGAAATCGAAATACCGGTCAACATACAAAAAAATAATCAACGAGAGATATTATAAATAGATTTTTTACTTTTATACGAAATTAACATTTTATACACTTTTAACGTTACTTTGCAGTAAAAAAACATTATCCTTCATTGAAGCCTTCTAATACTTTAAGTCTAATTAAGTGGTTATTGAACAAATATTAGACAAAATTTAAAGATGAAACATTATGAAAGATCTTTTTTAGTTTCACAAAAAAATCCATACAAATTTGGCTGTGGTTTCAAAAGCTTGTGAACCTATATGCTCTTAAGCTGAATATAAAATTCAATACCCTTAAAATATTTTTCAAAATTCATTATACATATAAGACGTTTTTATTCGTTGTAAAATATAATTTTTATTAAGAATCCTATATTTGGTAACAATTTGCCCACACACGTTCTTTAATATTACTTGAGAGAATAATAAGTACCAATACATTTACCAATATAACTTACACTCTCATTTTTCATAAATTATACTGATAGTTTTTCTATGAATTAGAAAAAAATATTTTGTCTGAATCTTTAGACCATTTTATAGATCTTCAGATCATATGAAAAAAAACCTATAAACATATATAAAAAATGGAGATCATACAAAAATGTGAACAAAATATGATTGTAAAAATTAAATAGAAATAGTGTATCATACGATGATATCTTGATGTTGTGAAAAACAGTTAACGTGTTTGCAAAGTAAGCGTCAAAAGAACAGTTTTCAACAGTAATAGAGTTTAAATTAATTTAATTATAAATGATATATGATTATTTATTTTATGTTTTGTATAACGTACGTAGATGGGATCTTTTGTGTTGATTTGAAGACAAAGAGAACAAACAGTGTGTCGTATATCATACACGGCCGCATTCACTTCCCGGTCTTCCCCCAAACACACCACCATAATGTTAGGGGTTCATAGGTCATATTGTCTTTTCGAGATAATTAACGACAACCATTTTGTTTTGGTGTTCGCAGGCGACAAGATGGCTGCCATATCCCGCAGGAACATGACGGAGCAGCCGCTGTCAAATTCAGGCGTCGCAGAACTCAAAGACGTCGCGATGCCTGTCATCCTGGCTCACTTCACATTTTTCATACTACACCTCAATGAACTTCGATGAATATGTCTTAACACATTAGAAAAAAGCATCACATCTCTTCATATAAAAAAAACATATTCAACTGCCCAATCTACCCATTCGCTCAACCACGAAGAAAATAGTTAAATTTCATTTATCATTTCCCATATATTTGTTTCACAATTGAATAATTTACAGTGCATTATACCTTCGACCAATGGAGTAACATTTTCACATTATTATGTAGATCAACACTTTAGTTTTTTTCATCGGGTACGTGCGTGTATATAAAGTAAAATAACTGTAAATTGAAGAAAACAATGTAACTTAGTAGAATTTTTAAATCAATGTATAAAATAAAGAGAAAAACCTATATATTTTACCCGGATAGAGTTAAGTGAGAAATTTTCCTATACACCCAAACACACACCCTTTGTTAATTTTTAAAGTCTACCATTTAATATGAATCACTATTCAAGTTAATCAAAATGTGATATGAATGAAATGATAAGATTATAACGAGATGCTAATGTGAAATTTTCGACAATATCGCTTTTTACTCGAATACCTTTTATCGGTTGCAGTGTTTTTTAAAGTAACGAGAAACTAACATTTTCAAAATCAAATATACGAACATGTTAATATTAACATTAATATATAGTTATTATATACTGTATAAGAGATGTGTAAAATTATATTTAAATGGCCAAATTTATCTAATGTTCAATGGATGAATTATGTTTCTTAATAAATATTATTATGTAAGGTAAACTTTAGTTTAAGGATTGTAATCATTATTATGTTTCCCATTATTATTAACATCTGATGTAAATACAAACCACAAAGCCACTGTATAAAGTTGAGCAATTTAAATAAACAGAGTTATAATCAAATTAATCTGTTTCGTATTATTATTATATTTAAAACAAAAAAAATTCTAATTATAGGTAAGTAGGTAAATTGATGAATATCAAATATCTAATGAAAATGGTATAATATGAAGTAAGTATACCCATTAAAGTAAGTCTTTACCATATTAGTAGTCCAAGTTGTTTTACTTTAAATTATATCAATAAAAATGTATAATTCATTATAAATATTTTTAAAATAATAATTAATTAATTAATATATATATATATATATATATATATAATACAAAAATAATATGATAATATGTTAAAGAGTGGTTGATAAGTGTGGACTCATTAATCTGGTACAATTGTGCGGTGGCGTAGCACCCATCCTTTTTGGCTACGAAGATTCATTTATAACGATAAAAGAACCTCGAGGATACCCATTAAACATATCTTCAAAGCCATCCCACTCCTGATTCAATTAAGCTGTATATAGAGAACATATTATATTATATACACAACATGATATTTGGAAGAAACATGGAGAAAATTGAGCGGAAATATACATGAATATTTCTGTGGGAGGATATTCAAAACACAATACAAGAATTTCTTCAATTTCCTTGCATCCTTTTAAATCTATGCAGCAGAAATATTATACTCTTATTAAATTAAATAAGAAGCAGCTCAAAATTGGTGAAGTGATTTTATACGAAGGGCATTTGTTATGTTATAATTAAACTTCTGGGTAAAGCATAGCCTTGAATCACAATACATATAAATGTTATATTATATAATTATGTCTAACCCAAATATATTAAGAGTATGTAGAGAATTTTGCGCATAAGAATTAAATCAAAATCAATTAATATTTCTATGTATTAATTTCTTCACTGAGAAAATATACATTTAAATTCAATATGAAGCATTATTGTAAGTAAAGTTATTCGTCAAAATTAATATATAGTCCAAACAGTATTTTCTTTATTAAATTTGAATTTTACGTAGTTTGATAATACAAAACATTTTCGGAATTAGACTTAGGTGTGCAGAGTATATAAATCTTTTTATCTATGGCTAACATGAAAATTTCAATAACATTCTTATTTGATATTAGAGGTCATGTAAAATAATAAAAGTATGGGGAAAAGATTAAAACCCATTTACAAATATGAGGATTAATAAATTGTAATTACAAAATAAAATGTTTAAAAATAAATAACAGATTGTTTTGGTAAAACCAATTTTCTAGTGATATCAATTTTGGAAGCATATTGGTAAAATTAACTTACGTTTCTTCTAGTAATATTTGATCAATTAAATATACGTTTATTTATTTATACATTTATTAGCCGATTATAATTTAAATGAACAGTGATTTTTATTATGAATCTGACTACTTTTTTATTTATTTAGTTTAAAAAAGTTAATTAATCTATATTGTATTATTAAATGTTTGTAATTATAACCTTCGCAATGTATTATCTAGTCTAGCAACAAATTGTCTTTGAAATCAAAATACGCCTGCCCTGCAAATGGAAAAATGACTGTAAAATTGATAAATGAATGTAATCTACATAAGTATGAATGATGTGAATAGTTCAATTGGTAATATGGGACAATCTTTCAGCATTATCTACCCCTTATGCGAAGGGTGGTGTAATGATAGTACTAATATTATGTAAGATAGTTAGCCTTATGATGAACTAGTGTGTCAGACTAGCACGTATCACTTTCCATACTTCGACAATCTATGCAAAACCCTATCTCACCTGTCATATTGAATTTAGTCCCGCTTGTTACAACCACAAGCTCTCTACTTCTATTAATACTATCTAATATTTGTGGTGTTGAATGTGTGTATTCATTTGTCTAGACGTAACAAACAACAGCTGAATCGCTAATGGAGTTTTCAAGATACATTTATAATTGACAAATACTTCACCCCCAAGTACGAAAACTATTGAGTGTTCACTAAGAAGATTATAGATATTGAAGACTTGTGGGAATTCTATATATTTTGCCATTGCTTATTTTTAATATCTTTTATATGAAGCTTAATTATTTATAAATATTGTTCATTAAAGCTTTCGTAAAATCCCATGGAATTCCTAAATATAGCAATGAATATGTAACCTATTTAATTATGCACGTAAGAAAATATTTAGAAAATTTTTAAAAACATTCTACAATATTACATATGAATCCTTGTTAATAGCTAATCTCTCGTTTTTCTAAGTGCAACTTATAATATTACAAAAATACTAAAACAATTGACACGATATTGTTTTTTTTGTAGAAAAAATTATGATCTAGATAGTGCTCTAAATAAATCCAAATTTGATAATGTTCATAATGTATTAAATTAATTTTATTACTGTTTACAAATGTTTTTTTTATTAAAATGTTCCATTCATACATTTTAATACTAATAATTCATCTACCACAAAAACAAAATAAATCCATTTTGACAATTTTAACAAACAAGATCACTTTACAATGAAGTAAGTGGATCTATCCATAAATGTCCACCGTATTGAGGATGAAAAAAATCAATTTCCTTTAGTAATAAATAGTGAGGTAGTAAGTGATTTAGCCAGAAGTGGCAGACCCTTAGATATTGAGCAAACATGTAGTCGTATTGAGTTCCATGAAATGCGGGCACAGACCGCCGAAGCCATAAAAGTGCCCCATAAAAGGCATATCTATCCTCACTATAATGTACTTTCCAAACTGATATTGGTCGCTCTTTGCCGAATACTACACCCTGTGTTTATTTTTATACCAAAATCAATATATTATTACTCTTATGTCGGATAAATCGGCAACAGATTGTGAATGTTTGTATCTGGTCGAGCTTGTGTTCATTGACCGGATGATATGACGCCTTTTGCAAATATTATATTAATTATTATATGTGTATAAATATCTTGTGGTATTTTTATCAAGCTAACTGACCAGAAACATATAAAAATACTATATTCATTGCAACCAATTTATCATTCAACTAGTAAGCCTAGGAGAAAAACAATCCAGAAGAATCAGGTTCGCACCTGCCAATACCACCGATATATTAGGCCCTACAACTGCATGTATAAATATCAAGATCGCAGACCAAGCTAATGAGTTTGACTTAGGCAACACTATAATCAAGGTGATTGGCAGTATTTAAATAATAGTAAAGAAGAGCGACGTAAACGTCTATCGAGAGTTAATTAGCGCGCTTAAACAACAATTTCACTCAAACTCGTCTACTTGGTCCGTCCTCTTGATGTTTATACATTTGGTATATGGCCTGCTAATATATTGGCGGTATCGGTTTGCGCAAATATTTAAGTGTACCAATTAATTTAAATTTAATGCACTTTAAAAATCAATAATAGTCTTGTCAAACATGAGGTGTCCATTTGTCTAGACTCTTGACTTTGAATAACTTTAGTTCACAAAAAAGGGCTGAAGAAGCAAAAACTCAGAAGTCTAGTGTTCATTAAGGTCACTTTTTAGTATCTCTGGTTACATAGCTTACCTTAGACGGCATATTAATCATAGTAAATCATAACGCGTTCAAGATAATGGGATTCTTGAAAGCCTGCTTAACGCTGGAACATCAAAACACTATACACATACGAGAAGTATGGGGTACCTTTTAATTTTTTATTAAGTATTGCTTAAGAAACTAAAAACAAAACGAGAACCACTCACTTATTATACCTTAAATATTTTGTTTAATATAAGCTGAATGATTATAACAACATAATATGTACATATTTCTAATGCATTATTTTTAAATTTACATTGTTAAATCTAATCTTTCAATAAAACATGTTATAATACAGGAAATTATAGAACATCTAGATCAAGACAATGAGGATAAGGAAAATTTCAGGCGAAATAAGCCGATCGATTTAATTGATGCGGAATATCAAGAAATTGTCTGTGATTCAGTTGAAACATTTACTTAATTCAATAATGATGTTTTTATGTTCCTAAATATATTATCTTCCGAGTAATTGATATAGTAAAAAGCTTTAATTTTTCCTTTTTAAGACATGTGCGCAATGTTAATGGCGCAAAGCCTTCCACGATTAGGAATGTGGTCATGCAAAAAAATGGCACCGAGGAGATTTTTCCACGGCTTATTTCTCGAAAGGCTCTTATTTTAGCACGTCATTAGCATAGAACCTTAACGTGGCAAGAAGATAGAAGAATAAAAAAGAAGCGAGCGTAGGTTGTGACTATGAATAATATAGCGGAAAAGTAATGGAAGGGGGATGTTTAAATAATACAGAAGAACCGCGACGGCTTTACATCCCCTTATAGTAGTATCGATTAGCAATTAAAATTTCAACTTTAGGTTCTATTTTTCGACCCTTGACTTTACTTTATTAAAAGGAGAAATTTTGGAGGAAAACGAAGACGTGCATACATTTAGCGAGCGTCGTCGAATCTTCATAACAAGTTTTACACTACGGCTATATAAAATTTATTATATTTTTTTCATTCATGAAAATTGTACGTACACTAAATTTAAAATGAGCGAAATGAATTCCATACAATCTATTTGTATTTTTCATTTTTATGTGAAGTTCGCGGGTAAAATAATAATTTCGTCTACATGCCTTAAATTGCCTCTTTTTCTTTATTTTACGAGCATCATGTAATATTCAATAAATTTTACTTTCCATAATACAAACCTGACCTAACCAAACTAAATAATAGTGAGATGTTATGAGAAAAATTTATTAAAAATCTTATAATATATTTATTTAAAGCGCGTAATGAGATTTATAATGAAGTTTTTATTTACATTGCAACTATTAGCAACTCTAGCATTCGAGAAAGCAGGGATATTTCACATTGGCGTAAACGACACTGCGTTGCTGGGGTGGTGTCAATGACACTATACTGTGGTTCGCAGTGTAGAGTGATTTGTTTGACAGGTACGATATTACCGGCACTCAGCCTTCTCCACTTCCCTGTACTTGCTTTCAGTGACTCGTTTAATTTTTACAAAGCAAAATTGACGATAACTTTAAAGATAGAAAGGTAATATATTGTATCTATCAAACACATAAGTAGTGTGGTTTACGCCACGTTTTCCTGAGCCTGGAAATCCTATTTTGTTTATATAAAAATAATATTCACTATGATAACAGAGTCTTAACGACAATTTACATTTATATTTTTACAATTTATATTTGTCAAATATATGTTGTATATGATGATAAAATTCAAAGAGTATTTCTGAAAAAATGTAATGTCCAGATTTTGTCTTTTTTTAATCATCTCGCTAATAAATCATATATTCTCCCATAGAAAGGTTCAAAAGAAGCTCCAATTAATAGGGGTTAATTAATGACTAAAAAGCAATGTGGAATTAAAATTGCATAATATTTATACTGGATAAAAAAACTTAATTTATTTTATTTTATATTAATATTAAGAGAAAACAGTCGTCTGGAATACCAGAAAACCTACATCTCTGATGGAGGTTTTTTATACTCAACAACGTGTTAATTGTCTGTCGCTGATCTTAACCATTACTAGTTACACAGGTCACCGACAGAGCGGCTCTGCCCGAATCGCCTCAGTATTTACCTTACAATCCAGGAAATCAGATTAAACCTGGATCAAGACGATCGATCAGGATTTTATTAATATTATTCCCGATCTCCCAGTCGTAATAACTGATCAAATCAATTAAAAAAATCTTGACTTGAGCGAGATTTGAACTCATGACCACAGGATTTGTAGCCACACGTCTTATCCCCTGAGCTATTTCGCTGGTTAGTTTTAAGATTCAATTTAAAATATGTTCTCACATAATATTATGAGTGAGATTCTTGTAGATAGAAATCTGTTTGAACATGCAAGGGTGAAGTGCTACTCCGATATCTGTCGCGCATAAATTCACTTTTTTACGGGATACCCACGAAATTTCATACCCATCTTACCACAGAAAGGCCATAAAACACTAGCACTTTGTACAGAAGACATACACCTTGATATCCCGATGCATAACTGCCAAGGTATGTGGCCTCAGAAAGGCTCATAGGGATTTCCCTACCGAACATATCCTTCACAAACCTCCACCCATGTATGACTACTGAGGCTCATCTATGCTAAACACCACAAAAGTAGCCCAAACTCAAAATATATTTCAAGTATTACAGGAAATATGTTGTTTTGAATATTTAAAAAAAAAACTTTAAAAAGGTCTTCCACTTAGGATTTCAGTACAAACCATTATTTAACGTATTCACAATATGATTTTTTTTTATATTATACAATTTCTTTATTAAAAATCAGTTGCATACAATGTTTTGATACATTATGATTAGTTGTTACAATTTTAAGCTTATTGACTAAGTATAAGTAAATATAAGTAATAAGTCATAACATAATTTATGGGGAAAAATACAAAAACCCACTTGAAGGCCTACTAAAATATATATAATACATACATAATAAATAATAATAAAATAAAATTTAGAAATATAAAAAATATTATTAATAAAATAAAAAAATGTAAAACACAAATATAGTAAAATCATTAAGGACTGTGGAGACAGACGAAATCAACTGTGTTTGTGAAAAAATATATGATAAAGATTTTTTTGTATGAAATGTCCCTTAAACATTTTAGTGGTTATTTTAAGTTTCGCTTATTTGAAATATATTTGATTTTGTTTACATTTTGTATTAAGAAGTTAGGAGAAGTTTGCCATTTTTTTGTGGTGTTTAATATAAATTTTTGATACATCTCTGGAAGGGGAGATGTGAAAATATTAAAAAATAGCGTAATAAAGCTCGTGGCTACAAATACTGTGCTCATGGGTTCAGATCCCGCTCAATGAAAACATATATTTGATCGATTATTACGACTGGGAGATCGGGAATAATATTAATAAAATCTCGATCGAGCTCCTTGATCCAGGTTTACTATGATTTCTTGGATTGAAAGGTAAATAAGTAATAGTTGAAATCACTAACAGACAATGAATTAAAACTGAATTCTGTCTAAAAAAAATTGTAAATACCTTCTCAAAAAGCCCCTCGGGGCGTATATACATAGATAAATTACTTGAAAGAAATATGGTTCAGGTGGCCTAATCAATTAATGGATTTAATATTAAAATAATTTTATTTGTGATTTCCAATACCGTATCTCCCCATAAAATATTCTCAATGGATAAAAGTGCACCCTGCATAAAATTTTAAAATCCTTCTTAAAAAGTCCCTCGGGGCGTATATAAATATGTTTTTTTAATATTTTACTAAAACATCTAAAAGACAGAAGCATATCATTTGTCTTATAATAATTTAAATAATTTACTTACAATCTTTACCTTACTAAGCACATGCTTCTTACATTGTAATATTATTTTGATGTTGATCCCCCGTTAATAAGTGAATATAATGATGATGAATCCTATGTCTATAAATGATATCATTGGGGATAATAATATACTGTTAACATACTTGAGTGAAGAGGACGTCATTAATTGGAGACGTTAATATCACGGCTCGTTAACGTTAACACCGTATCAATATCAATATTAAGCTCTTCCTCACCTTTCACTCATCACTTACACTAATAACTGACACAATACATTCACTAACTCCTGATTTATCAACTAAAAATTAATCACGAGCTTACCATTTCTATATATTACGAAAAAAAATCAATATTGTCCACCTGTGCTAGTCTGTTACCAATATCCGTGCATTTTATTGGATAACTCTGAAAACTTGTTTTTTATTAAAGTATCAATTTTCTATTATATAGGTTTTTAATATTTTTACAGATTCTTTAAAAATTTATAATGTCGGCCTTTAAATAAAATTTTAAATTACAACCAACGTAATAGCTCAGGGGATAAGATAAGAATACTGTGATCATGGGTTCAAATACCGCTCAAGTCAAAAAAATTAAATTGATTTGACTGGGTTTACGGTTATTACGACTGGGGATAATATTAATAAAATAACGATCGATCGTGTTGATCCAGGTTAACTCTGATTTCCTGGATTGTAAGGTAAATACTGAGTCGATTATTAAGTGACTAGTGATAGTTAAGATCACCGACGTACAATTAACACGTTGTTGTGTATTAAAAAAACCCTCTTTATAAAAGATCCTCGGGGCGTAAAATAAATAAATAATTTAAAATATTTATTATTCTTTAATAACTATACTAGAATCATTTCAAAATGTTACAAAAATTCTTAAGAAAATCGATTTTAAAGATGAGTTGTACAGAGTCGTTGTATTGGGAAAGTTACGATCGATTCGAGAGGCAAGTTTCATATTTCTCAAACAACTATCCTATTTCAAGATATTTTCAAATAAATTTGTAAGTGGACGAAACACAAGAATTTCCTTTGACAGGTGCCCACTTTAGTGAAAGACGCCTTAAGTAATATTTTAGGTGTTATCGATCAGATTGAGGTGGTGAAAAAGGATTAAGGCTTTCAAGGCCTCTTTGGATATTTCAGTAATTATTTTGACGGTTTCTCGGACCGATATTTTGCATGTAAATTATTCTTAATCAAATTAATTCATCCCTTTCTGCTCATAAATAGAAAGATGTTTAATTAAAAACTGTAACCTACATCTTTTTATATTAACTAATTAGTGAATCAAATATGGAATCAGTAAAATGTTCAAAATAAATATTGTGAAATTGTAATTAATGGAAAAAAAATTTAATAAAATACCTACAAAATTCTGTGTACTATTTTTGTCTGTAATATTTTTTCCCATGTATTAAAAATCCCAAACTTGTTGATTAGAAAAAAAACAGACCAGCAGTTGTGCTCAGTTTTCAATTTTAAAAAGTTCACCGAAGCATAAATAAAATATAAGCCAGTCTCGAATGCAAGTTTCCATATTGTTATCGTGAAGAAGTTATACACAAAGTCTTGTCGAATATTCGACAAAGGAAAAATATGAATTAAACTTTTATTTGTATCAGTCATCAGAATTGAGTTTAATATCGCAATGTGTACGCTATTAAGGTCAGTCCTGAAAATCCTTCTATTGGGTCCGGATACATATTTTCAGATTGTCTAAAGGATTATCTTGAATTCTTGGGCATGAATAAAAATAAGAGAAAACCCACGTTTATTTATGGTTGAGATTTACATCTGCCTCTTACTTGCTTAACCATTCCACAAAAATATTATAATGAGTATATTCATTAATATCTATTATCAACACATTATCAGTTTATATTCACCTATTCATCTTGAAATTAGGATTTACTTTCTCTCAGTGAAAGTTGTAATAATCATCAATAAAATAAATATGAGATAATCTAATTATGCAAGAAAACAAATAATTTTATAGTATACTTCAATCACTTATTTCTATTTTTAGTTCGACTGTAAAATTGATTTTCAAATTGTTTGAACGATTAAGCTGTTTCACATTTTTAAGGCCAATTATAAATACAATATCAGAGGGTAAAATTAGAAATTATAACACCTCTTTTATAGTTATGTTAAATAGTTGTATAAAACAAAGGTACTCGAATTAAAGTGACAAAATAAACATACCAACGAATACTGCTTATTTCAATTAAATTAAGCTTTATAGAAAAAAATTGAAAATATAAGGGTAAATAGATATTATTATTTTATAAATGCTATATTTCATAAGTACATTTTAATATAGTTCTGTATCTGTGTAAAGGAAATCCAATTATATCGATACTTTTCGTTATTCGATATACTTGTAAAATAAATTGAGGTCTGGAATGGAAATCTCGGTCACGTTATATATAAAATACCTATTAGTGACGTATTTCAATATATTATTATTATTGACATCTAAGCTTTTTTAAATATTCATAGTCTTTTAAAATAACATATTAATTTTATTTTTTCAAATTCTAATAAGAATAATTAAATTAAAATACTCACAGTGAACGTATTTTTGAAATGTTCATGTAGATTGATTCAGTGAGTATTGATTTAATTGCAATCTGGCTTTATTCCAAGAAGATGCGGCAGTTTATCACTTTAGGGTATTCCGTAATTTGTGGTAAAATTCGACCTAAAATGAGGCCCTAGGTTACCAAATAGATCCATTATGTATTCAGTTGAGGCATTATTCATACAAAATTACACACGAGGAAGGAAACTGTTCTTTTCGTAGTAAAGAAATGCGGCCTGCAAAGAAAACTCGACCCGAATAACGTATCCGTTTTGAGAAACACGTGTGATAAACCAATAGTATAATAATATCCTTTGATAGGAATTATAAAATATATAATCGAAAGGTATTATAAAAAAATACACTTAGAAATCTAACCCATTGGAAAATTATAACCCAATAATTAAAATATGAACAAAAAGTATGGAAATAAAAAAATTGTCGGATATTAAATTCAAAAGAAAAGGGTTAAGTTTAATGAATATCACCTTTATAAATTATGTTTGTTTACAGTGATTCAATATAAAAACTTAAATATAAAATTAGGCAAATATGCACTCAATATTTACTACGGACATTTTTTGTAAGAAAATTTGTTTGTATGGTAAAATATCATGAATTTGGGCCATGTTTGATCGAACTTTATCAAATAGGTTGGGGTCAAATAAAAAATAAAACAATGAATATAATAAATACAAGCCTCATACGAAATAATACAAACGAGTTGCGTGATTTTGACCACTTTACGACCAATATAAATTATTGATTAATTAATATTCTCAATTATATAATATAATTTTATATAATAACTGACTGATTAATAAATTTAGATGAATCTTACTTTAAAGTGAGTAATGTTATAATTGAGAAAAATTGCAGACAGGTCAAATTTCTAAAACCCAAATGGATAGTAATTAATTTCGGTTAAAAACTTCATTAATGGAAGATGTTTCAAGACAGTGTCATTCTTTTTAATCTCAGAATACAAAAATATAACACCCACTCATACTTTAAACGATGATTTTTTCAAATTTAATTCAGATAATGCTGTCGCTACGCATCCATCGAGTCGTAGCATATTTATTCCTAGATAGCTTAAAATACTCATTTGAATTATATATTTTCATTTTAACTCACTACAAACCGAAGAAATGGGTTTTTTGGTTTGAACAATCACAGCTTCTCATGGATTTATTTGCTTTTGAGCATATCATAAGTTTTGACATTTGCTTCACTAGTAAAAAATAGATGAAAGTTAACAAGTGCAAAAATATTCATACATATATACTACTTTGATTATTTTTAGATATTACATTAATGGTTATTTTATAGAGTCTACGATTTTTGCGCCATATTAATAAATTAGATGTCACTGTAATGTGTGTTAACTATTACATAAAAAATTATTTTAATTGGAGGGTTTTTCGTACAAAAAAATTCAATAGTAGCGAAAGGGAATTAAAACGAGCAAGGCGTGTTTACAACCAGAATACTTGATTGACGTTTGACGACAGCCTTTTCCTTAATCAAACTACCGCAAATATTTTTTAGAAAACAAATTAAAATCAATCAATTTGTATTTGAATAAACACTGGTTCAATAAACTACTTAAATCCAAGACTAGAACTAGTGAGAGATATTCATTTGTAAATTCTACCATATTGAATAAAGTATGGTATGAGAAATTTCTTGGTCATAACTTTATATTGGCAACCCTAAATGAAATATATTTCATAAGTCACAATTCACCCAAATCGATAAACTGGCAACAGTCAATCGGAATAAAATTATGGTGGTTGAATAAAGCGCTTTATATAAGCCACGTCTTTTTATTGTGGGTCCAATGTTATGTACCGTGTTACTCTTTTACCGCTTTTTTATTGCCTAAGACTGTTTTTGAGACCCATAAGAGACCCTAATCGCTCACCCCACACATATTGTCGCTTTTCATAAACGGGTTTTTGTGTAAATTGTTATTTTATCGTAAAATACTAAATTCCCAATATTTATTTTTAAAAAATCATGTTCGCTCAGCTGAATTTGGTCTTTACATAGAAATTCCTCGTCTTGTTCATATTGGGTAACCTAAATATTTTCAATTGCTTATTAAGGAAATGATTACTTTTTTTCACAAATTTATTACGAAAATATTAATCAATTCTAAATCTAGGAGATTGTAATTAAAATTTTATTATTTCTTTGAGCAGCTGAAATGATTTTCAATGTTTAAACGAAAAGCCTCGAGGCTATGACCTAGAAAAATAATTCTTCATAAAATCTTCGGGTATATTTTTAGCCGATTTATTTGTAACCCTTTCCATTTTCAATATACTAATATTAACCTGGGGAAAAAATATTTAGACAAGGCCTCAAAGAATTTCCAAAAAGCTCGTTTATCTTGAATCTGAATAATATTATTGCTTTAGGTTTCGTCTATTGTATTTCGTTCAAATGTTTACGAACAAATGTATATTTAGTTATGTATTATTATACATATATGCCACTAAAAATGTATGTAAATATTTATAAAATTCTCCATTAGTTTCCCATTATTACAAGCCATCTTCGTATAGGTTTGATGTTATTTTGCTGGGTACAAGATAAAGCTTGGTCTTTTATTGGTAAAAGTATTAATAATAACAACACACAAGATGTTGGCGTAATGAATAGTCAGATTAAGGATTTGTCCAGACTCCAGATGTCTGTTTGGATGTTGTTTTAGTATGATTTGTATAGGATAAAGTTTAGTTATTGTCGCTTGGAATAGAATAGGCTGAACTGTTTATACTATTGCTTGTTTTGATGGACGCACTAATTATTTTGTTAATTACTATGAAATATATAAAACAACTAAAAATAAATATAATTCAAATCAATGAGAAGTAAACTGTAGAAATATAATATCTGGAAAGTAATAAAATTCACATTGGAAATAATAAAATCAAATATTGAGAATCACATGAAGAAGGAAAAATGTTGGACGTTAAAAAAAAAAATTAAAGCAGTATAAATATAATCCAGTTCGATCGTCTTGAAGTAGGCTTATTCTTAGTCCCTGGATTGTGTGATGTTAAACTGTTTTTAAGATAATATTAAGAAAATGATGTTAATTTCCAATTATTACGGGATATTTTAAAATATACCGAGTATTTTTTACTTACATTATCAAAATAGATAATAGATCAATTCGATAATAAAAAAACGTTTTTACAACTCGGTTATGTTGAATCCATCTTCGTTGAAAATAGATTGTATTTCGACTTACAAATATTTGAAAGCCTCAAGTCTTAACTCGGCAACCATTCGTTAAACACCAACTTTACTATTGGTTTACAACTTTCCGTGGAATTCATCTTGTACATCCAAGTATGCGTTTTATTGCTGTATTTTGGAATTAACGACCATTATTTATGGGATCGGGTCATTCTGTACCTGTCTATTGTGAATCTTCCAACCCTATTAATTCATATCCTGATCGAGATCCACTTACACGTCAACCAATTCCGATCACTAAATAAATTATCGAATCATGAAACATTACCCAACCTCGATATTATTCATCAATTACCTATCCCATTATAATTTTAAATAAAATTAAAAGACTGTAAATTAATTTGACTATCCTCCATTTTTATATAATAAAATGATGATTCTAAAGTCGATTTGATTGGGATATTATTTGGGAGTCTCTAATTCTGAGCTCCTAAATTGTTAAATGATGTAAAATAAACCTTATTGCATAATTTTATTAATGAATCTAATATATATTACTTTAATATGTTGGCCAAGCAGACATAAATTAGGCACAAATAAAGTTTTATAAAAACCAAAAAAAAACGATTTCAATATTTTTATTTTGAAATATTTTACATTAATTAAATATATTAAAATAGCAAAAAATCTACATAATTCAATCATTTGGTCATCAAAAATCTAAAGTACAGTTATTTTTTTTAGATACAAAAAACGATATCACCAATTATACTTCGATAAGTACCCGATGGTAGATTTTTTTAAAGATTATCCATAGTTTACTTGTATGTTTATTTAAACTCATTGTCTCGTTTATTAATTATAAAGTTGATACTGCATAGAATCAAGAATTCAAGTGTTGCGGTCAAAGAGAACTCATTCAGTGGGCATTCTGTTTGTAGAGTTACAATTATGGTGAAATTTTCAGGATGTGGTGATGTTGAATTTGACTGAATATCAGTGGTGGTGAATTTCAGCTTTCATTTGCCTGCACTTACAACCAGAACCGCTGAATTATTCCTAGTAAATTAAGTTCGCCGGAACCTCTACATGGGAATTGTATGATCTCTTTATATAGCAATATTTTCATATCATAGTGATTGAGTTCTTAAAAAAAAAACAAAATATTTGTATTTTAGGTAAATGCGAGCCAACTCGTATTTAGTCCATTTTATGCTGTGAGTTCTTTTGTTTTTATTTTTTATCCACATTTTTATCGTTAACTACAATTCTTTATTACAATCATCAATTTAAGTGTATTTTAGTAACATAAATATTAACATGTTAAAAATGTCAACAACAAAACAAAATACACTGTACAATATGTTTTTTTTTTTAATATTCGATAGAGAATCCATTTTTTTAATTTTTTTTGAAAAAAAATATTTTTATACAATCGATTTGAAAAAAAATGAAAATATTTTTTCTTTAATAATTTTAGATTTTTCTTAATTATCGCAACTGTTTAGTAAAAATTACCAATCCGTACAAGAATACTTAGCTTTTTATTATTTAATGAAAATGCATTAGAAATCCTTTTTCCACATTTTGCGATTAAATCACGTTAGTAAAATTGGATTTTACTTGAGAAATCCCGAACTATTAGATAAATGAGTTTGTCTCATATATGCTATGAATATATCCCGTGAATAAGGAATGACCGAGTTCAAATGTTTTTGCATGTCACAGTTCCCGAATAAATATTATTATGTCAGAGTCGGCCTCAATTAGCGAAATTAAATTTCAAATAGACGCAGGTTAATCTCAAAGTATGATTCAAGGGCGACATTGTTTGGCCCTCGAGGCACATTCGGACGAACCTTGAATATTAAACATTCCGCTTTATACTACAGGTACTCCACTAAAAGTATGGAATACACAATTAAACCCCAACACAACCTTGATAATATAAATATATTATGTGCTTAGAAATATTCTCATGCGTTTAATGGTGATAATTATTAAAAATATGTGCTAATAGGATGCTTCAAGCTACATGGAAATTATTTTTGGAATTTTATCCAAATATTTAAATCAATTCCTGCTCTCTGTCTATATAATATCTACGAAAGGTGACTACGAAATTATCAATATTTCCTCAATAAACCAAATAATTTATTTCGATAAACCTTATATTAAATGCCTCGTTAACATATGTATATAAATACCAAAAATAATTTCACAAAAACATCATTACTTTTTTTATAATTTCGACTCTATTTTTCATTTCTTCGTTTTTTTGTAAAAAATATTTTGTATAAAAACAAAATCATCCTCTCTATAATTTCATGATCATTTGAATCGTATATTTATGATAAAATTCTCCCCTCATAATTTTGTAAATCTATAAAAATGTATATATGTCGTAATAAAGTATATATATATATAAAAATTTTAAACGCAAGTAAAAAAATTAACAAAAACAATTTAATTACAAAAAGTTATTTATTAATATAATATAGGTAATTTAATTTTTATAAATAATCATTTTATGTTATAATAATTTCAATGAGTCTTCTTCTTCAAGCACTTTTGAATGGACTACTAACAACTATCGGTAATTCTAAATTACGTTTTCAAATACATACGAATGCTTGTAAAAAGCACTAGCGTCTGATTGATGAGAGAGACGATCGATGGTGAATTTCATCGGTGAAATTAGCAATGTGGTTAGAATATAGGAGAAGAGTAATATAATATTGTGGTGTAGTATGGGTGGGCAATGTCATTAATAATGCGTACAGCCTGTGTTGGCCCCTCTGGCCCGCCATAATTGATCTCGATTCATCAGGCATAATCGTGCCAATCAGTATTCGGATGGTCTACAACCTTCTACAATGCGGGATCGTCTTAACGACTGGCTTCCTTATTTTTCAGACGAGACGTAGCAGCGAGCTCCAATCATCCGCTACGCCATACTACGCCATGTCTACGATGGGTGTTAATGCCTTCGACTAAGTGCCCGAACACTCAAACTTTGACCTTTACTCATAATAACGTAATGCAAAGTCATGTTCAATATTTCATATTTACATACAAGAATATTACAACTAGATTTAAAATATAAATTAACGACGTGAAATTTTACCAAACAAATATTGAATATTATTATTGACAAACAATATCTGAAAAACACCGATTGTGAAAAGGAAAATTACAATTGAAGGATTTAGTTAATTACATACCATCATAATTTTATATCCAATTCTCTTTTTTTATATAAATCTAAAACTATTATCTTTATTAATTTTAATAAAATCTAGTGAAGTCTTGAAGTAAGTTCAGATTATCTTCATATTAAAATGATCTTAACTGGGTCAACCAGATGTTCTAGATTGCATCTTAAAATCAAATCTTATTTTAATAGCACACATTAAAAATAATATTTGATATTCGTTTCTATATATTTTTTACCAATAATATTTTCAAAGTGTCATTGAATCATTTCCAAATGGATCACTAATTGAATCCAAGTTCCACTTATTGTATGTAGGTCTATTGAATTTAGCTGATGTCGTTGTTTCGCTTTACGGCCTCTTTGTAGCCAATACTATCCTATACTAAAACAATAAAAATTGACATTATTTAATTATTGTGCGGGGATCCGGCAATTTCGCACAGAAAAGTAGTAAAAATATTTTATTTTATTGTTACTTTAGTAGGATCATTTTTTATTAAAATAATCAATTCAACTAAATGATTGATTACGTTTCCTCTAAGAAATATACGCTGGCCAAGATATGAAAATGGAGGCCATTTATTTTAACCTTAATAATTTACGATTGAAGCGTCTCATAACTAGTTTTTTTTGGATAATTTGAGTTAAATTTTATCAAACTATTTTTTAATGGCTTTCGTAGTCGTGAATATTTTTCAGCCTCCGCCAATAACACTTTTCACATACGCCACTTAAGTTTGATAAATTAGATTCCAGCATCACTTATAAGAGAATCGAGGCCAAAGGTTTTATTGGACGGGAATAAAACGGTAAAGAATCGAACTTTAGTTGGACATGGAAGAGTTCGCTTTAAAACTGGACCGACTTTCGGGCCATTTAATTCGAGCACGTCTCGATGGCACAGGATCTTCAGATAAAGCTCGATTCTTCTACATGACTTTGCACTCTTTTAATATTGTCTTTGGCTTCACTAGGCCTCCGAACGTAAATCATTAAAATTTAGACTTTATCTCTCTCAGACCTCTCGTAGGAATCGCGGGATGAAAGAGGTAATAAATGTTCGAAACACTATTTCCGACCGTGAGCAGGATTTCCTTTCAAATTACACATACAAGCTACAATATTTCATTCCTTGATTTCTTTTACAGTAATATATTACGACAACTAACATAACATACCTAATTTATTATTTATCTTACACTCACCTTCAAATTTGAAAGAACTTCAACACAAACGATTTAATAATTAATATACTAATAACCTACAATTAAACAGATTGATAATATTATATATAATAATAAATATGTCTAACTATAATGTTAAGGTGATTATTTTCTGTAATTTTAATCGTTATAATACAATAGTATGAAAAGGAAGCGATAATTGATATTCAATAAATGTTTTCAATACCCATTTATCTAAAATGGCCATTAGTTCTGTTTATCAGTGCTTTCGGGTATTCAAATATAAATTATCTAAAAGTTAAATAGTGCAATTAAATTTAAACGTAATGCTGTGAAAATGTGGCCAACTAAGCCTCTTAAACCAACACAATTATAGTTTGTTTGTTGAAAAACCTCAAATTGGTAAACTATCATTACTAGTATCTAACATCGTGTATTTAAATACCTTTTAATAAAAGGTTTTTTTATTTAAACATATAATTAATACTCTTTTAATAATAATATTTATAATTTAATATAATTTTGACTTATTATGAACCAGATAATCAGATTAAACCAAACTCAAGACGTTCGATTTAGTTAAAAATCTGTCTTACACATATAAAAATATCCCTAGTTGAATGCTTAAAATGTGCATTGGAAACAATTTTTTTAAATATTTACCACAGACATACGTATTTTATGTATACATGATTATGGGGGTTATATTATTTTATTATACAATTTCCTGTTTTCAATCTATCATACAAAACCATTTGACAATTTGCGGTCTGTACCAATTACAGGTAACAAATTGTGTCGTGTTTAAATTACTTACACATGTTGTTTACAATTGATATGTTGAAATGAACAGTAAGTTTAATCAAAATTGTTTAATATATTTTGATCAATATATTTATTGTTATATGTTATATGCTATTTTATTTATCAATTATCAATTTCCATACTGCTAATTATTTAATAACTGAAAAAATATTTCATTTGAATGAGTTTGTATAAGCCTATCGTTTAAAAAAGCACAATATATATTTCAATAAAACTCAACAAGAGTTTATAATAAAATCTTATTAATCAAAACATTGCGCGTTGATTTCGATGGTGTAGAGGTAATAATTTCACACTTGTCCAGTGACTTTTTGTCCCAATAAGGAGAAGCCGAACTTTTTCAACATAATAAAGGCTACATGGTGGTGGTCGTACAAGTTTTTTCATGGTCTGTACAAGCAGTGGGTTCTTTTAGTGCTTGCTAGCTGTAAAGTGTATTGTTTATGTCGACGTGTCTACGATACTCGCTACATTGCGCCTACGACTATGACTACGCCAAATACTACAACTATACATACAATACACAAAAGACCACCATTTAAATTGGAACGTGAACATTTTTAAATTTCATTCGTTTGCTCGAGTACAACTGAATCACAGTACAGCTGAATCTATAAAAAATAGTGACTAAAATCTAGCTCTGTAGAATTTAATTTTAGGAGCGGATGTTCAAAATTACTCACAAAAGACTATCAAAATGTCTTTTTCTTTATGATATTCAAAATAATATTTATTTTCAAGCATTAATACCATTTTTATTGTGATATAATTAGTAAACAATTTATAAATACAAAATTTTCCAAAAAAGATTTTGTAAAACATAAAATATAATATTTATATTAAAATTCTAACCAAACCAAAAAGACCTTAATAAAAAAAGACTATTCTACTTATGTTATATTCTCGATACGATTTTGAATTATTATTTTTATTATTTTAATTGCTTTAAATATTGGTTCATTCTTTTAAATGGCTTATTTTGATGAGGGTACTCAAATATTAAAGTAAATATTTATACCTTTATATTTAACTAGCACTCGCTTTGGACCTTATTAAATATAGGTTATTAAAGTATTAATGTACATCAAGATACACATAATAAAAATCTAGAAAAGACGTTATTTTACGATTGCAGTGTATCAAAAAGATATTGCGGAACTTTTCACTGAAATTCTGAAGAACCACCACTTGAACTTTGAAGAGAACCGCACTTTGCACGAAGTTATTGGAATCCTTTGAACGTATATAATGTAAAAATTGCAATTATATGTTTTTAATGAACTATAATTTATTATTCATCCATGAACATATCTTAATTGGTTGAAAATGTCAACCATTTTTTAAATTAATTCTTAGTGAATGAATGAATGCTATGTATTTTTTTATAAATTTATCGTATGGCACAGATACTATTCCTTTTTTTATTTTATTTGTACAGTTTATGTCACAGGTTAAATATGGCGGGAATTCCTTCTATTGGTTGAAATCGATTATGTCACGTAACAATAAAAAGCATCAACGGTTTTCTTTACATAGAAATTTTTTCTTGTAACATTTAATCATAAAAAAATCTAATTTTCATTTATTACATTTGCTAAAGAGAACATTAAATAAAAAATAATATTTTTGTATAAAAAGCAAGCATAGATATTAGAGTTGGCCATATCCAGCTTACGACATTCTACCTCCGGTCTTACAAACTCTATCTCGTTTCACCTCTATTTCCTTTTTTGTTAGCTACTCTATTTTATATAGCCTTAACATAGGATAGCATACATTTTTTATCTTATTTTAATCCAAGTTGAGCTGTTTTTTCTTCTCAACATTTACCACTTAAATTGTTATTTTTAGAGCTGTTTAATTATATATGGAAAATCAGGTTATTTTTAATTTGAAATGTATATTATTCTAAGGTATAAAAATAAGTCTGGATATAAGTCTCGTACGCAATTGAGGAGAGGAAGCTGACTACGCCGGATGTTGCGTAGAGGCACTTCCTACTACTACAATGATAGTGGCTGTACTAATAGTCGTGTTGATGGTGATGATGATGATAAGGGTGAGTCAATTCACAATAGAACAAGCTATAATTGTTTCTGATTCGAGACCTGTTAGGGACAATTGATTTAACTATTCTTGCGCCTCCATACATTTCATACACTCGATAATTCACACCACTGATATTCAAAATTTTAGGTATATTATTTACTTGGAGCTTTTTAATAATGTCTCTTCTACAGATCTACAGTTACATTGAGTCACCAACAGAACGGCTCTGCTAAAAATTCTAATTGAGAGTATTGACTGAATTATTTAATCATACATATAATATATGATATTTTGTATATTGATGTTAGAAACTATTTATTATTAGAAAATACAATACGATTACAACTACCATTAAATATACTTTTATTGATTTTTTTTGATGTTTTTATTGAGAGATTATCCCAAGCGGAATTATTTAAATAAAATTCAAATTGTACTTTTAAAATTTCCTAAAAACACATATTATTTCCCACTCCTTTTAATAAGAAGATTAATTTCATAATGCATGATGAATCAATCTAATTATATATATATATATATATATATATATATACCTGCCATATATGTATATATATATATATATATATATATATATATATATATATATATATATAAATATATATATATATATATATATATATATATTTCTATATATATATATATATATAAATATATTCAATTAATGGGATAAAGTTAAATAAAATAATAGCATTATTTCTCTTTTTGTTAATTTTAATATTTAATTATACATGCATGTATATTTGAGAAACTCCACTTTAAAGGGTTCAGTATTCCAGTCAATTGCACGTGTGAGTGATTTACACAATACAAAAGAGAAGCATATACCACGTGTGATTGGCTTGATTATATTTTGTAATATTTAATGAAAAAATCACCCAGTTGAAGTGTGTTTCTAAATCATTGTGTTTTGTTTACCTTGGAAGTAACATCCGAGTGCTGGTGTCATTTATTTACCTTTTTTTATCATTCGGACTGAAGAGGAGACTTAATTAAATGAAGTCCAAGCTGGTGCATCTACAAATGTTCATAAATAATATAAATCAGAACAGTAGTGTCCGACAAACATAGTGAACAACTTTCAGTTCCGTGATGAGAAATGTTCTAATTGGGACAATTCGAATCGCAAGTCTGGAAACTTTGCCACTAATAACTTTCCGCTAGAGAAAGAAAAATGTGCAAAGTTTCACCGGTCGTCAATTTTTTGGTCTCATTATCAGTTTTTCAAGAGAACGGGACATTGTTAATATGTTCGGTAAATTAAGAATGGACTTTATAAGGGTATAAATTCAATTAATGATCAATTTAGTTACCCATACTAATTGTAATCTGGTAAGAATACCAATATATCAATATGCATTTAATTAGAAAAAAAAACAATTAAATCCATGTTATTATTTTTTATACAGCATATGTGAACAAAAAGAATACAATACTATTAAATAGTTTGATATTATAATATTTTTAATAATACATAGAATAGATTGCGTTACTTAATCTTTCCGCTAGTATATAAATCTGCAATAAAATTCTGTAGCTTTTAGAACAACAAAGCTGTACAATTATTTCATTTTTTTTTCATCCGTAATTAGGGAAAAAATAATATTTTTAAAAATACCCAACCTACACATAAAATATTCTCATAAGAAAATGGAACACGTACGTTTATATTAAGGTATATGGGATGGACTTAAGTTAAAATAAATAATGTCGTAATTCCTGACGTATTTAACAGACACAATCACTACTGCATAGAAACAGCTGATTCCAAGATGGTCGGCCAAGCTCAAAACAAAAAAATCACTTATTTTTGCGATATCCAACCCACTAAAATATTCTCAATTAGTTCAAGTCCAGCCTGTATATTATTAATAAATGAATCTTCAATGCATTTAAGCCCGCATGCATATAAACTCATAAACTATATCCATGGCTTAAGCTGTCTTATCTAAAAGCAATAGTTATAAAAGAAGTATTTCTTTTGAGAATGACAAAGGCGAGACAGTGACAATGTAAAGCATGGACCGAGATGCAAGTGGGTGAGATTGTTTGAAGGGTGAGGAAGAACCATTGTGCATATTTGAAATCGTTGCTCTACACTATGAAGTCAGCTTCTTAATAGCGAGGATACGAGACAATGGAGAATGCTGAGGGAAAAACGTATCTTTCAGGAAGAGAAAGGACGGCAACCCTTCATCACAATACCAACATATTTCATCTCTCAACTCTAAAATTACAACCATTACTCGGCCAGAAAGAAACCTACACTATCATTATCGTGCAATCACATTCTTAAAATATTTTAAATAAAACCATACAGTGCCCCAACAAAATAATATCACTAATATATCCATGAGATTTCATGACTGTAACTTGAATTCAGCTATAAACTGCCTATTTTCTCTGTGTAATACTTGAGTAGAGGTAAGCTTTTTGGAATATACTTTTGATTAATAAAAATGAATTCTGGGTAATTTTTGTCGCCTCAATAAAATATTAAACAAAATAGGTATGTCATGAATCTATGTGATTTTCAGCAAAATCTATTAGAAAATTGTTTTATATATCATTTTCACATGTAAATTTTATGATTCAATTAAAATAAAGACATTCTCACAAATAAAACTATTTGCTTGCTATTTTTTTACAAAATGTTTTACAATGTATTACAAGATATTTTATTATTTTTAATATAATATAAAGTCTATCATAATAAATATAAAGCATATTTTATGAGAGCCTAGTCAGAAGCTTTATACATAATAATTCCTTTAAATTAACTAGTTTTTTTTAAAAAAACAAAAATGTCTTCATACAACTTCATTGTCCACTTTATTCTTCCCATTAATAAATGTTTTAATTAAAAATAATATTTTTTTACTAATAATTATTACCTGCTGCAACAAATGACATTGTTCCACTATTTTTCCAGTAAAACCAGGTAAAATATTATTGATTATATTGCTGATCCTTTCGTAATTTTTACGTCTTTGGCAATAAATATGGTTTCATAAAAAAAAATTCTCTTGTAATATTACTGTACACTTTTTAAATAAATTATTATTTGGATAACCTCCATTGGAAGCAGAAATCATTAAAATATCCAATTATAAAATGATTTTTATGAATTCGTGAGACCTTTGAATATTTCAACAAAAATATTCCCCACACATCGCGCTGTTAAATCATAAAGTTTTGCGGGCTTTTCCTGTATCTACATATTAATTTATTTCCTGTACTCACACGTCGAATGTCCCGAACTTTTTTAATCATCCTACTGACTCTTGTGGGAGTTTTATAGAATTTTACATAACTCATTTATTCACTTCAATTTAATTAAGTATTCATAAATTGTACGAAATTTTGCAGAACACAACGTGTCGGTTTTCATAATTTTTTTATTATTTATTGTCAAATAAGAAAGTGTCTGAGATAATATTGTTTATTGAAATTATCGCATTAAATTGACATTTTCATAGTGTTATATAAACTTGAATTAAAAATTTGGTATTATTTTTTTACGCTCTCAATAACTAAGATTCCATTAAAAATACAAAAGAGTGTCTAAAAACTTCAGTACAGATTTAAAATTAAAGTATGCTTTCACACTTTTAAGACTCTTTTAAAAGTTGGTCATAAATCTCCCTGTATTTTTGGAATGAATCTTTGTTTGTACGTATGTTTATCGTGGGAGTACAACAATTTTTTATATAATGTTTTTCGGTAAAAATTGTTGAGGGTAGTGTGGGTGATATTCCCTTTTTGGTAGATTTTATTTACAATGTACTGCAGTGGCAATATATTATTTTATAATAAGCAGTCAGCGATTTTGCAAATCTAGTCTGAGCAATATTTTGAACCCAGCTAGTATTGTGTCTGTCTCGGCATCTGGTTGTAGTATATTGTAAATTTTATTACGGTTACGCCATCTTGTAGACATTCAAGGAGCAGACGTCACTCGAATTACGATATCCTTTGCCGTAGGAAAACCACAAAGAGAATCGACTACCAAACACAAATCTAGTTTACACCTATTCCTGATCTTTTTGATCGGCATCAGATCTTAGTTGGTTAATAACGGGGGTATAAACAATGAATATTGAACTTTTCTATATAATTAATACCTATAGAATGATCCAATAAGAAAGGAATATAATATATATATATATATATATATATATATATATATATATATATATATATATATATATATATATATATATATATATATATAAAGACTGCAATATCTCAATAGCATTACAAGAAGCTATTCCAAGGCGCTATGGCGATACCGCAGTCCTAAAGGAAAGTAAAATAGAACAGGCGGGTACTCTGCAGAAACGAAGGAAGGGACAGATAGAACAGGCCATTATCAGTCTTTTTAAATATAGTCTCAAATAAAAAATGTTATTATAAAGTACAAAAAATACGTTTTAATTTATAGGTCTTCTAGAAACGAAAGGTTGGTTTAAGAAAATGAATTGTTTATGTGGTCGCAACTGACCAGGTCAACCCTAAAAATGAATAGTATATTGTTGTATGCGTAAGTAACTAACTAAACCCTAAGTCGAAAAAAAATGATTTGACCGGTTATTGAGAATAATATTATTAAAACCCAAATCGATCGTCTTTATCCAGGTTAACTCTAATTTCCTGGATTGTAATTTAAATACTTTTTTAATACGATTATTCTTTAAATACATATCTTATTAATAAAACCCCTAAAAATGTTGTTGATTAAAGAATATCTTTGATTAACCAGCATAATAGTTCAGGGAATAAGGCACCTGTCTATACAAATACTGTAGTCATGGGTTCAAATCCCGCTCAAAAAAATATTTGATCGGGTATTACGACCGCAAATAATATAAATAAAATCCCGATAGATCGTCTAGATCAAGGTTTTCTTTGATTTCCTGAATTGTAAGGTCAATACTGAGGCAATTATTAAGACGGGCAGAGCGGCTCTGTCGGTGACCTGTGTAACTAGTAACAGTTAAGATCACCGAAAGATAATGAATTAACACGTTGTTGTCTAAAAAACCAAATTTAATAAAAGAAAACTTCTCGGGGCGTATTTAAATAAATATAGTATCTACATCTACAACATGTAGATTTTTGTGACAAGGTGAAAATACATATTTCCGAATACATTTTAAATATTAACCTGGCTGAAAATATAATTTAAAAATCCGAATAGGAGTAAAAAAAGAAACAATCAATCCAAATATCATTAATATTAAATTCCCGAAATTCCCAATAGTCGATCGAATTTTTTTATTCGTGCAGATTTTACAATGTTTGAAACATTATTCCCTGAGCCATCGTGTTGGTATTAAATTTGTATATAAGTATGTATATATTTTACATTTTATTTGATTTGTTTAAAGGATTAGAATTTGATATAACAAAATAGGGATCATATGTTTAAAAAAGAGCATACTCAAATTTTGTGTGAAACATAATTTTTTTCAAGAAATTTGATTATAAATTAGATATATGTATATATTATGTGGTTATTACGTATGGATTAACAATCTGATTTTTTGAAGGTATATTATATGTATTACTTGGTTACCTTGTATACGGTTTTACCGATTTGGTGTAATTTTAACTTAAACCTTGAAGAAGGAGATTAGGCATTGTTTTACCAAAACCCAACCGCATTATGCCAAATGTTAATTGAAAAATATCATAAACATACTCGTACATACTTGAAATGAGTAAAAAGTGGCTCGTTTAACTCGTTCTTTAATAATTAAAAATATTTTAAAGTGAGACTGATTCTCTTTTGCAAATGACGCTTTCTGTTGTAGAGCATTAAAATATTTTAACATTTTGCTAAAGCGTTTCTGTATTGAAGTGCCGCTTTTGGATTTCAACAATACAACTATGTATTCACAATACCTAAAATATAGAACTAGGGCCATTACATTTCTACTATAAATGTAAGTAAACGCTTGCTACATTTGCAAAAACTATTAAGCTCCAGGAGCTACTAAAAAATAAGTGTCGTGTATATCTTTAAAGAAGTACACATTTTTGTTTTAATAATAAATATTATTCACAGATAAATCTAGTGATGATGATTTTTTTTTTAATATTTTTATATAGTGATAATATGTTCTGTAGGCGTCTTTTATAAAAGTGGTAAAGGAGACAATCACAAGCTCTTAGGTCAACAAAAGAGGATCCATTAGTGAAGCAAGCCTACATTCCCATACAAAACGCAAATTCAATGGGACATCGTGTGAAATTCAACAAATCCATAGATAACTTCAGGAATCGGGTTGCATATACGAAGAATAGACTTATATTTTTAGAATATCAGTCGATGTTTTCACCCAGAAGGAATTTACTTCAAGCATATAAGCATAATCTCATTGATAATAAATATGGGAATTCAGTACACACATATCCCATAAAGCATTTAATCATATAATTTAAATATTTTTATTGAAGCACTTTAACCCTTCATTTAATGGTAAGTCTATCCGCATCTAGCTTAAATTCCTCCCATTATATTAATATTTTTTTATTCAAAATAAAGAAATATGGAAATATTAATGCAGTATATTGTTGAAGTCGATTTTGATAAACAGATTTTTATTATACTAATAGTGCATTACCTAAATATATTTAGCCTACCATATATCATTAATTTTATTTGATTCTATTCTTTATAAGTTTCTAATTTAAATTAACTACAAATGATTTTTTTCAGTCACTTTCTTCTAGTCTGCCCGTGATACAATATGGATATTTTATTATTTACTGTTTAAATATATTAAAAATTATATTTGACATCCTAATAACTCATTCAACGAATTAAATAATCTGTTTACAGCTGAAACTTATTTAATTTATTATTTTAAATTTATTTTTAGTTTTATATAGAAAAATGCATGTGTTAATATGAGAACCAGGTCACATTCAACTCGTTCACAAACACTCGGTCGATTTCATTTTGAATTTTTCACGTAGTTCTTGATGTTGTGTATTTTTCAGAAAAACAACCTTGTTTACAGCATTCAAATTATTTATTTCTGTTGGCAAATATGGCACCCTTTCTAGATGAAATAATATATAAGTAGGTGTTTATTTCTGATGCATCTATTGAATAATATCACAATTAACATTTAGTTAACAATTCTGTGAGAAGGAACCGCCTCATTTTTTATCAAATATGTGTATATAAAATTCCAAATAGGTTTTTTCGCGGTTGTCGAAGAGAATTTCAAATTAAAAAGTTTCTAAAATATGTCGCCGGCTTCGGCATGTCAAAATGTCATTCCGTTTCGAATAACTAACTTACTGGAAAAAAATTCTTTCCGACTTTCTAATGAGATTCGATACTGAGACATATTATTATGTTGATAATATTTATTTTTATTAAAAAATTCAGAAATGGAAATTGTAATAAATTATTTTTTATTAATTACTGTGAATCCATTCAATTAAACTGTATTATTAGTCTGTAATGTAAACGAATTCAAAATAAAATTAAATGATATTTAATCTTATAAATATACAATTTTTGATCTATTTAATTCCTCTCTTGTATACTTACCGCCTGGACATTTTTTTAAAATAAATAAATACCGTGACGCCTTCCCTATTGGCGGGAGTCCCTTTTTTATAAGGAGTTGGCCAGGCCACCTTGGCCTTTACGGGAGAATATAGTAGAGATGGTTTCCCAGGCCACCACACAGCAATGAGTACTTAAGATCTAGTTTGCTAAGCTAGATCTACCAAGTGACTCCGGTGCCGTGAATCGAACCCGGGAGTCTTCACTCACGAATCCGTTACACTAACCACTGGGCCACAAGGCGGCTCTTTTTTAACGATCATTTTTAACTCGACATTTTTTTTAATTTTATATATATAATCAAGAATAGCAACTCAACTCTTTTTATAAATTAATTTTCATATTGAATATTCACTCAGCATTCTTGTATAAAATTACGTGTACATTTATTAGTGCATAAATCCTTTTATGTTTCATAAATTCTATCCACTTTATCTCGGGAAGGTCGGCAAATTAGGTCCACATGTCGTGTTTTTTGGTGCTAAAAATGAGACCATCCACTTAAAAATACAGCAGAGGGCTGTGCTATTTTCCACTGGGGTTTTCTCCTTTGACATCATGTGGCCCTGGTATTAATATTATAGGGTTGATATTTCAGGAATGTGAAAAAGGCAACATTCCCGTCCAATGTTCTATTTCGCCAACCTAACTATGTGATAGCTGAGTTAGATAAGCGACGATTTAACCTAAATCTGACATTAAGCCAAGCATACTGTTTACTTTCTTATGTTATCACTTCACGGATTCTTTCTCTCTCTCTCTCTCTTCGAAAATATATTTTTATCTTACCAGTTTATTAACCAAAAGAAATTTTCTCACGGACCCAATTCTCAGGAAATAATAAGATATTTTTACCATATTAATTACTTCCAATTAATATAAATATTCAATTATAATACATTATACAAAACATCATTGGAATAAAGCTAATAAAAAATATACAGGATGGATATTTCATCATTGAGAATATTTCGATCGGAGGTAGGGTAACTCTTTATTTATGTTTTTTAGCCTGTTTTTTTAATTATTAAGGTCATCTTTTAGCGGCAATCATATTTTTCCGATAGTAAAAACACAAAACAAACTTTTGTCGTTGTATAATCTATTTTATCCGAAATAAAAATAGTGTAATTGTTTAATTTATAGATAATGAAAAAAAAAACCATTATTAGAGGTCCAGTAGGTATTTAAATATATCTTTTAAAAACGAGAAATAATATTTTAGAATATTTTTTTATATAAAAGCGGATAAATTATCTACAAGATGACATAAATATCAATTTATAAAAATAAAAACAAGATATAAAAAATTTTATATTAAAAAAATTTGAAATCCATTAATATATGTTATTTAGTCAAAATAATATTAAAAGTTAAATCATACTTTATACCATTTACGTCTTTTTTTGAGAATATTAATCTAAAAATGCAATGGTTAGTATAATATGGTATAAAAAATATGGAATTGATATGGAGTCTTGGAAATTGCACGACTTTAACCGGAAATGTGTATGATTTATAAAAGTCATAAATAAAACCTCTTCTACAATTGCTACAGCTTTAACAATTTAATGTAAAATATAAAAGTTCTGGTATGAAATATAAATGTTGTAGCTCAATTTCTTAAATATATATAAATTTAATTAATATAATCAAAGTCTATAATTATAATAGCATTAACGGTGTGTGACCATGTTCACTCGGTGTTTTTATTTTTAGCTTCAAATCCGTATTTCAGATTGTCCAGACGGATTCAAGACGGAATTTGTCATCGACTAGGTCAGTTATTAAAGGCAAAATTGGCACAATTTATAGTAGTGGCGGTTACAAATACGAGTACCTTGGGGCGACATGTAAAATATGGAAGGATCTGACTTGCTACCACAATATAACTCAACCCCGTATTCACTCTACAATACATTTCCCGGGTTACTGTATTATATTTATCGTTAGAAAAATGCCATTTCCGATTCTCGCTACTTTTGAAGTTATTAAGAAAATAATTTAATGCATACTAACAAACAATTAAAAATAAATAAAGGGTGACCATTACCGATGATAAGAATTCCAGATAACTGGATGTATAAATATCAAGATAACTGAACTAGAAGACTAGTCGAGAGAGAAATCAGATTTGTCTCTGTCAAACTCATCTGCTTGGTCCACCATCTTGATATTTATTATTTATTGTCCGATCTTCTAATATCGATTGTGTCGATATGACTCAAAATTCAAAATAGCAAAGTTTTGGTTATTTTACTAGTTAAATAAACAATATATTTCCTGCTTATGAAAACATAAAAGTGATTTATTAAGAAAATAAAAAAATATATAATGGAGTTGTGACTTTTGGGTCAACCTCTTTTTTAGGTAAGTAGGAAAATAATAAATTAAAAATTGATTTTATCGACTATTGTGAGGGGAAGATAACTCCTAGTTTCTGGAATAGTAAAATAAATTTGTTTGATTAGTGATCCTTTAACCGTATAATATTACCAAACATATTTGGAAATAATATAATTTTAATAGCATAAAATATCAATATTGTAAATCTAGCTCATATAATTGACATCGTCATGGGATATTTTATATAAAATATCCGTTGCATCGAATAGCACTTATTTTGACATGTTTCAGTAAGCTTGTATTAAAAATATTTACTTTAAGAAATTCTTCTATGTTGAAATGCATTTTGATATTGGCATCTACGATCAATATTTTCAACCTTTTATATAAGAATTTTTATCCGGGAAAGTATCATTAGTATGATAACATCCCTTCGAAAGAAAGTGGCAACTGTAGAAGCACTTTTTCTCTGTGATGGTTCAATCAAGTCGGTGACCAAGACCATATCTTGGTGAGCTTTACTGGTGAAACATGCCCTTCGTCACCTGTTAATTGAAATGAGAGGACGAAAAAAATCTCATTTCAGAATTTTGTGTTGAAAAAAATACAACAATCGATTCTAATTAAATTTGTCGCGTCGTGTTTCACCTCAATTAACAGTGCGACAGAAAACCTTGAAACGAAAAAGTAGACAATATAAAAATATATTGTCGACTTTCCATATATCAACAAATATTCTTTTTAAATCTTTGTTGTTTATTTATATATCAGAATTTTATTTTCATCGATGTAATAATATTTTTCTGAAATAGTTGAGGTGTTTGTGTTGGAAAATTGTGTCCTGTTCAAAGATATTTTGTGAAACGTCAGTATTCTTGACCTCCACTTACATAACACCCTTTACTTAATACAAAGCTAAATATATATATATATATATATATATATATATATATATATATATATATATATATATATATATATACCTCTCTACTCACTCACTCTATATATATAATACATACGTTTGTTTGTTGCGATTTTCGTTATTCTTTCAGGGACATAGCAGTGATTGGATCCGATGTGCAGTGGCTTTAGTAAAGCCGCGTTCATACAATCCTTTCATTGGAGTCTTTGCCTTTTGTAACCATCATCAAACCCCCTGTAAATGTGAACTGTACCACCAATTGTCTATTATATCCACACAAGGGTTGTATTGTGAACCAGCATATGCCACTGACATCGTGCAGGTATCCCCAACATGCTACTTCAACAAAATATTTCACACAAAAGCATTTTAAAATGTAAGCAAAAATAAAAGAGAACTTCCGATATCATCAGAGTCCTGATATTTCTTAATGATATACCTTGACATCTACTTTTTCCCTTTAACAATTTGTGTGAAATATACTACAAGTTCGCAAAACAACACCTCAGACAAATAAAAATTCACCTTTACACACAATAACTCGTTACTTTGAATTCTTGACTTTATTACCCTGCTGTTGCTATAATAGATTAAACAAGCTCTAATCGCCACCTTTCTTTACATATTCACAATATGATAAAACTTACGACTATTTTCATTTGGTATAATTATTCAGTTAGTCAATTTTAATCGGATGACAATTAAATTGTGTGAAGTTTTTACGTGAATTATTTATATACGTGAATCTAAAAATATATTTTGTATACGTTGGCCGATTAATTCGAAGTTGGTAAATTAAAATGCGACTTTTTAATAAAATTATTTTCCAAATAGCTATGATTATCTCCATCGTTATAGTCACTTAATAAAATAATTATATATCCTCGTTCTCTTTATGTTGTGCTCTGATTCATCATTACTTAATTGTCGTGATAGAATTCTGTATGCCTATTCTTTATTTGTAAGATGATTTTCATACTAAAAGTAAAATTATTTAATAATAATACAGAATCTAATTGATTAAAAGGCGATATATAAATATATATATATATATATATATATATATATATATATATATACATTGTATTTTTTATGAAAACATACATACACGATTGTTGATATTTTTGAGCGATATTATCAAATAGCATTTTTCATATGATTTATGGTTATGAACCCAACAATTGCATGACGTAACATCGTCAGTTTAAAATTGATGACACTGACCAAACAAACTATCGCTGGTTAAATCAGATCACATCGTGTACATTATCAGATTACTTTTATATTATTTCCCTTGCATAATTGTGTATTATTAAGCGATGCCGTGTAAATTGAAATCGTGACTCGGAATATTTTATTTATTTAGAGCATTTAACTCGCTTATGTTGCAAACGCCTCCGATAGACCGTGTTAAAGTGTGGATTAACTTTTGTAAGCTATACAAAACCGTAGCTTTTTCTAAACATATTATAGCAGGCGGCGGCGGTGGTGAAAAAAGGTTAAAATTTATGGTTGACATCGAGTCATTAGTGGGTTAAGGCACCGAAACCAGTAAGCACTTGTGGGACAAATCAGCCAGAAATTGCGCAAATAAACCTCTATAACTGACTAACAAATTACAGCAATTACGCAAAAAATTATCCCCTAAATAAAATTGTCAAATTTACATTTTATCGAAAATTTTGCCAATAAAAGAAATTATTTAAAATGTTTTCATAATAAATATAACAGTCGTAGAATGCTTACTTTTCATATTGTCTTGGGAAAATAATTATTAACTGAGGTACATATATAGTAACAAGTTTTATAATTAATAATTACATTAATAAACAAATATTTAGGAATAGGTCATAAATAAGAAGCCTAAAAAGTCATATCGTCTATTTGGACCACAATCTGGCATTTGAAAAAAGCAAAAAATGTGCTTAATTTTGACTCTGATACTAAATCACAGGTTGATATAAAATAGCGAACCATATAAAACATTTTTATTAGAAATTCGACCCGTGAAAATTATTTATTATGGTTATAAAGAGATTTTTATTATGGTATATGGTACATTAGGTAAATCAAAATGCATTACAGCATGTCGCATTATGTGAGCTCCTCTCATGAAATTCTCTTTCAGGTGTCATTGTACATGCAAAACTAGGACGAAATTTTTTAATACGATAAAAGATGTAAAAAAACATATGTTCATTTAATATTGCTTTTCTATGGTTAGAATTTTATATATGTGGCAGTTTTAAATATTGCGGTAGAAAACATCAGAAACACACCTACTGTTTCACGTTATATGATTGAAATTATAAATGTTATTTATTCTGTTCATTTATCTGTGATAACAATTTTAAAATACTTCTACGTTGACTTTATTTAAATTTTAACACTTAATAATTACAAAATAAAATACAATACAATAATAAAAATCTTTATGAAAATTGGGAATCGTTTTTTATCATATGTATTAATATACTTTCTTTATCCAGAACCATTGATTTTTTCTTTATATACAATTGAAAAATTTAATATATACATATATAAAAATACACAACCATCTCTTAATAAATAAAATAAAAATGGTATTTTTCACACATTGTTAATTTAAAGGGTACTGCTAGAAGTGTATTTTCAATAATTTATAAATTTTAATTGACAGTTCCTT
>JAGTTH010004012.1:0-70523 GCA_022606485.1 Agraylea sexmaculata | reverse complement strand
ATATATATTTTTTTTTTTTTTTTAAAAAAGAGATATATATATATATATATATATATATATATATATATAAATATTAAGAAAAAATTAAGTGTGTAAAAGCAAAGTCGTTTCCGTTATAACTATCATAATGTTCCACCACAACCACCTTCTCAAAATCAATACACACTAACTCTACAACATGTGAACGATAAAACTTTTACATATATTTCAAATCCATAATTGAGCACAAATATAAAAGATGTTATACTTATATGTATAAGAGGAGATTTTTTTTTAATCTTGTATGTTTTGACCAGCATAATGGGGATAAGACGCGTGGCTACAAATACAAGAATTTTTAAATTTATTTGATCGGTTATTACGACTGAGAGTTTGGGAATAATATTAATAAAATCCTGATCGATCGTTTTGATACATGTTTACTCTGATTCCCTGTAGTGTAAGGTAAATACTGATTATTAAGTCGGTGACATGTGTAACTAGTGATAGTTAAGATCACAATGAATCGCAAACGATCAAATGTACAATGAATAAACACAATATTGCTTTATAATTTATATGCTAATATAATTATGAATTTTAATATATCATACAACTTTAAAATAGCGTAATAGCTCAGGGTATAAAAAGCGTGGCTGCAAATACTGTGGTCATGGGTTCAAATTCCGCTCAAATCATTTTTTTAATTGCTTTGATCGGTTATTACGATCAGAAATAATATTAATAAAATACCGATCGATCTTGATCCAGGTTTACTCTGATTTCCTGTATTGTAAGGTAAATACTGATTATTAAATCGGTGACCTGTGTAACTAGTAATAGTTAAGATCACCGACAGACAATTAACACGATGTTGTGTATAAAAAACCCTCTTTAAAAAAATAAAGCTCTTCGGGGCGAAAATAAATAAATATTATAAGAAGAAGAACTTTGACATATCTTACCTCTGCAAAGATTACCTTCATAATATTGCTTTAAATATTTTTTATATTTATCTCAATAATAAGTCATAAAATACATCTAAGGAATTAGACTTAGGTGTGCAAATAATACAAATATTAGGATTAAAAAATAATTATAAAATAAATAATCTTTTGTTTGAGTAAAACGAACTTGGAATCATGTGACTTATTTCATTGTTTTTATTAATTTTCTAATGATAAAAATTTTGAAAGTTTATTGGTAAAATGAACTTGCGTTTCTTCGACTTGTTTTTGGTTTTAATTAAATGTATTTTTTTTAATATTCTAGAAATTAACTTAATGCTTTATGTGCTATATGTACAATTATCATATATACAAAAAAATATTAAATTCAATAGACAAATTTGATTAATTTTTTTCCTAATATCTATGTATTACGTAAACAATTGTGTATGTCACTACTGGGTTTTTGTAACCTTTTCACATTTATCATAATGATTATTGAAATAAAATATAACCTTTAATAACAAGATAATGATCATCATGTTAAAATAAGTTAAGACCATGTCTGTGGATAATTTTACCCTCATTAAGTATTGTATCAGATTTACATATCTATTAAATTTAATAAAGAAATTGTTATGGATATTTTTAATAATAAAAAGTTAAACGTAGTTGTGAAAATTGTCACAAGAGAGTTATCGTATTTTTTTCTATATTCAAAAGTTGTAATATAATTTAATTTTAAGTAACAAACTAATGATCTTCGTGTTAAAATAAATTTTAAAATAGAAATACATACATATTTCATTTATGGATAGTTAATGAAATAATGATATTTAATAAAAGTCATAATAAAATAAATCATTATTATTTATATAAATTAAATAAATTGATTAGTATACATATAGATTTGTAAAACATTACATAAGATTAAAAAAAACAGTTCACAGACACGATTCGACTTAATTTTGTTAAACCTCTTTGATCCAATAAAAGTATTCGTATTAACATTCATTGACTTATTCGTTCTGTTTTGGGGGCGAAGCACGAAAAGTGTGTTTATTGATTTGGTTTTTGATTCAAAGCATCGAATCGATAGTAAAATCCAATTTGTGTGATTAAAACAACCACGGTATAGAATTATTGATGGAATTCACGTTTACATTTTATACAATATGTATACATATTTAGGATTTCCAATATTACAAACGTGTACTAAAATACCATATTGAATGCAAATTTGTCAATAGCGTTACACTCGTCTCGTCTAAACTTATTAAACTATCGAAATATTTCAATTTGGAGTGACAACATTTACTTGTTATCAATAAACAATAATATATTTACATGAAATTGTGGGTCTTTGATATTTTATTTGTGATACACCCACTATTTTTTTTAAATTGATAGGTGATCCATCAGTAATTTTTTTTAAATATAATTAAATTTAGCAAAATAGTATAGGAAAAAAAAACTTTGTAACATTACTAAGTATAACACATGTTAATATTGCATTATCTTCTATAAAAATTAATTTATTATATTATACAGGATGGACTTAAACTAACTAAGAATATTTTAGGGGGTGGTGGGGTATTAATAAAAAATTAATAGTGATAAATAAAAAAATCTAGAGGCATTTGATAATTTTATATTTAACTTATTTTGTTTTATTCATATAGTATTAAGTATATGTTTTTGTAATTCTATGTTTATTTATTATTTATTATGTATAATATTTATGTATATTTTAGTAGTTCTACAAGTGGGTTTTTGTATTTTTTCCCATAAATTATGTTATGACTTATTATTTTAAATATCAATTAATTATACTCCGTATTAAAATAAGTAAAAGACTAAGTCTATAAACTTAACATTGTAACAACCAATCATAATGTATCAAAACATTGTACGCAAATTATATTTAATAAAGAAATTGTATAATAATAAACACTATTACTAAATTGTCAACTTCTCCATTATTCCCTAATGGTTATAAATACCGATTATTCAAAAGTAATGGAGGAATTATAATAAGTGAAAAAAAAATATATTAAAATATCTTGGCATCAACTATTTCTGTGAAGTATTTCAACTCAGTAGTGACTGTTACATGTGTATTGTGTCTGTAATTATTTTTTTTATTTAAAAATTAAAATATTTAAAAATATAAGTTTCAAGTCCACTCTGTGTAATAAATATAAAAGTATTAAATCAACAATGTTTTTTTTAAATGAAAAGTTAACAAAAGGTACACAGAGCACAAGGCTTCCAAATGGCTTGTTTTATTTATCTAAATAAATATCACACATACAAAAGCGTCTGTTTAACAATAATACGGTGTTATATTTCCAGAGGTACATATTACATATCATATTCGATTCGACTGAAAAATGTAACAGCCACAACAATGGATGAACGACACACAATAGACAGCGACTGGCTGATTCACAGCCTTTTTTGCCATTCCTTACAAAAGAATATTCATACACATGAAAAATTGAGTTTTGATGCCGCGAAACTAATCCACTGGTGTCATAAAGTTAACCCGGAAACTCAGTTCAACGGGCGTTAACAAAAAAACCACATCGTCACCTATAAAATTTATATAAAATTTTCTGCGGTCTCGCAGTGTTTTTTCACCTGCGAATTATTTTTGAATCGTAAATAATTCTACAAACACATTTTCATAACAAAATAATCACAGACCGCGAACGTTACTTTTTTTATTTTTTAATCATAGTATTTCATATTTTCACAAAATATGTATTTTAAATTTGTGAGTAATATAACATGTTATATAGATTAATCGATTAAAATTAGATCGTATATATTTTCGAGCCCTTATATGGTATTTTCTGAATTTATGAATTTGTTTGTATTTCAAATTTTACAAACAATTTTAGCTATTTATTTTCTACTGCAGTAAATGAAAAAAAATATTGAAATAATTACACAGTTTCAAATAAAAAAAACAAAACATCGGCTTATTATTTTTAGTGGAAATAAATATAACTGCCTCCAACAAGTAAACCAAGCAAAAATTATTTATAATATTTTCATCGATTTAAAGATTATCATAGTTTGTTCTGCAAGACTTCTTAAAATTAGTTGTGGAAAATACTGATTGTAATATTCACCTACAACCACACCTTCATTATAGTTCCAAGTCGGCTAGTTAATCTTTTAAATTTTTAATTATTATTTTAAAAAGTTTGAGAACCTTGCGTATTTGCGTATTTATTTAGTGATTGGCCTGATTTGAACTTGTAAACAAAGTACGGTACAGCGTAATTTCAACCAAAATGCACTACACACATTGCAAGTAAACAATACCTTGTTGACACATTCGAATTTGAACTTGAGCTTGAACCAATGAGATGGTTTATTCTAAATATTAATAAAACAGAAGATTCTCAAGCTGTCATACCTAATTATTTTATTATTATTAAAAAAAAATTATAAAAAAAAATCTTAGGTCCCCTTTAGTCTATTTTTTTAAGACCGTATTGGAATTACAAAATAGCCTTTAAGTTGTTTAAAGTTTATTTAAAGATAGGTTGTATATGTAAGTACATATATGCTTATTGTATATGTGCGTTTTTTTAAATACTTCAATGTTTTTAAGCTTGTTTACAAGCAATTAACAGAATAAAAACTATTTTAAAGAAGTGTAATAAGGTTGTAGGTAGTTGAGTATCTGTTCCATTTTATTGGTCGATATTGGTTGAATCATTGAATGATTCACATCATCATGTTAGATATTTTTCAAAGCGTCTTATTCGAATTCAACACGCGTAAAAAGTAATAACAGCTTTCATACATCCGAGATTCAACTAAAGAAATGGCGGCGGATTTATTAAGGTGCCGCGATAAATTATTTGAAGGCTTTTTCCAAACGTTAACTCACGGTAAACACACGCGGACGCTTTGAATGTTTTACTCTTTTTGTACCAGCGAACTCCTAATATGCCTACCTTATAAAATAATATATCAAAGGTTTTTGTACCCTCTTTCGGCGTAACCCTGTTAGCGTGGCCTACGCCAGAAGTGGGCGTCAACAAAAGGACGAATACAAAAAACTCGACTAGTTGAAAACTTAATATTTAGATCGAAGCAGGTAAAAATCTCACTCTATTAAGTTTTCTTTCGTACGATAACAAGAAATATCAGAAGGTTTTTTTCTTTTCACAGCGCTTGTTTGTTAAAACGCCAAACCCTTTATGATCAAACAAAGCCAATGGTTTTACTTCTATGGAAATCTAAAGTAGAATCAAATCAAATAATATATTGTATTTATAGGAGTTATGAAATTAAACATGACTATTTCTTTAAATTGCTGAGCATACCCTTTTCGAAATTACCCATTCAATTGCAAATATTCAGAATAATATTAACGTATTAACATTAAATAACAATGATATATACACGGTCAAAAAATCTTAAATAACAATTTTGCCTTAAAAAGTTGTATTAAATCAAAGCTGTTACAATAAAAAATACCAAATATAACGAAATAAATTATATTTGATTCCTAAATGATGATTTTTGACCTGACCTGACTTGAAATGACCACAAAATTTTCTACGTTTGGGTTGTACTGTCATTATAATGAAATGAACTAAAATAATGATATTTTAACAATATATCAATATCCGCTGTGATTTATTATATTATATTTATACACATGCTTTAATATTACTGATACAATTATTTTCTGATACAATTCAATTCTAAATAAAATATTAATTGTCATTCAAAGCAGTTAAAGCAAAAAAAAAATTTGATCGGATATTATGACTGGATGATCGGGAATAATATTGATAAAATCATGATCATCTTGATCCAGTTTTACTCTGATTTCTTGGAATATAAAATAAATACTAAGGCGATTTTTTGGTCAGAGAGAGCCGCTTTGTTGGTGATATATGTAACTAGTAAAAGTTAAGATCACTGACAGACAATAAATCATATTGTCGTGTCTAAAAACCAAAAATTCATAAAAAGGTCATCGGGAGGTATGTAGATAAATAAAAAATTATGTTTAAAATTTTCCTATTGAATTTGATTAGTTTTTAAATTGTGACTTTTTTTCTTAGTTAATTGCGTGTTTAATTTTAAAATTAGTCATGATATCATGAGACGAGCTCGCCTGACCGAATCCAAGTTAATAATACTATTCGCCCTGCTATATTAATACTATTCGCCACACAACAATTATAACATTATCGTTTCCATTCGACAAACTAATTTTAATTGTGTCATGTTAACTGTGAATGTATTAATTATTATATGTGGTGACATCTGCTAAATCTGTTTATACCGATACTTCAAACAACGCCAATAACATAATCTGTTCCCTACGAGATGTTTCGGTTAATTAAAGCAGGCAGAATTTCTTGAAAATGTACATACTGAAATAATCAGATCAGAGGAATAATAAAATTCCTCTTTCTAATATATTCAATTTAAAATTCGGTGAAAAACTAGTAAAAAGTGGTATTTCTGTAATGAAAAGTATTAAAGCATTATAATTATCTTCAGATAATAAATATTATAACGAAATTATTTAAAAAAGGACGAATAACCACAATTAAAAATTCGCTTGAATATTTATATATTTGATGTCTTTTTGTATATTTATATATTAGAGAGGTGCCAAGTTCAATCAAATATTATAGTATTCTATTAAAATTTATTATTATTTCCCCCTTTGTTAAATAAATTCAACGGCATTATGATTCATCTAGCATTAAAACAGTTGGGGCAAAAGTCCCGCTACCATTTTCTTTGCACGCCATCTTGGTTATATGACGTTTAGATAAGTTCCATCAATAATCCTGCTCTATTTTATGGTATATATTTATCCATTATAAATTTGGGGCGTATTATGCGTATATTGATTGGGGCAAAACTGATATAAACGTCACATAACCAAGATGGCACGTAATAAAAATGGTAGCGGGACTTTTGCCCCACCCGTTACTACTGTCAGGTATAATCCTACAATATTCGTTTGACTTTGACACGTCTCTTATTTGACTAAGTATGTTCAATCTTGTTACCTTATTTGATATTATAAAAAAATAATCTCTAGTTTGATAAAAAAAAATTACAGGCTTCTGTCGATTTAAGTGTTAATGCGTTTGTTTATATATTTTATATTGGGCAAAATATACGGTTATTTTTTCAATGAAAAATTATGAAACACTCGGATAGTATAAGAATTGGGAGACTTTATATAATATTTATTTAAAGGCATAATATTGTTTTACGGTAAAGGGTTTTGGTTAATAGCAGTATGCAGGAGAGGACCGCTGTAACACATTTCGGTGATTAATGGAGTTTGATGGTCCTTGAATAATATATGTATATGATAGAGGAACAGAGTCAGAACTGACCAATGTTCAAAAAAAAAAATTATCCTGACAAATAGCTCACATTCGTTAAATTAAAACGCTGCACTGAAAGTGTATGCATTTTTTAAATGTTCCTGATCGCGTTTAACACAATGAATGGTGCGGAATAAATAGCCAGGTGTACCCATTGAATATTTACAAAAAAATATTTATCGATTAGTCAAGTTCATAATCAAGAGAATAATTCACAGCTCTGTCGGTTCATAAATATTTTATTCAAACCCATATTCAGCCATACAAAGTTTATCTTCACCAACTTTTGAGTTGTATTATATGGATGGAAATACATATATTATTTACAATACACAAATAGCACAACGAACAACTCAACTTGGGTTGGGCCAATTTGATCGGCAAATACAATTCGCAGGTGAAATACGGAAACAAACCAAAACACATTATTTCATCTCGTATGTGTTTACCACAATAATACGTACAGGCACTAATAAATATTGCATTCAACTACTATTGATCTTTATACTAAGAGGAGAAAATATTGTTAGGACAGTAAGCTTCAGAAATATATTATGTAAGTAACATCGTTTAGTCGATTACTCTCGATTAAGCTTAGCGATGTATTATATAAATCATTTATTATGATGTATTACTAGATTATTAGTGATTAGTAATTTTAGAATATTTTAAATGCATATTTATTACTCTCCTACGAATCATCATAACAGAAAACCTTAATCTCAACCATAATATTTATATATATAAACATGTACTTTGTTACAAATACGAGCGACTCAAAATCAAAAGTTCCTCAATCTAGTACTTAAAAGCACGTATTTCATTTTATTTATTTACCTTTAACCAAAATTTTATAACTACATAATTAGAAAAGCTAAAATAATTTATGTTAGACAAATATAATGCATTATCTATCAATTTAATGTCTTCTTTATCATCAAGAATTGCATTATCTATCAATTTAATGCAATTCTTGTTACATTTTTGGCGAAACGCACTTTAGGCAGTTTCAGTATTTAGAAATGATTATATTATATAAATAGTGGAAAATAATCGAGAGAGAATGCTTATCCTATTGAATGCAATTTTATCTTCAAATTTGTAAATGGGTTTTTATGTTTTTTTACCATTCTTTCTATAATTAAATACTATTATTCATGTCAAATTTAAATAAAACATTCACTTGTACACCTAAGTCTATTTCCAAAAAGATGTATTGTTCTATCAATCAATGTAAAACTTATGCATAATAAAGAAATTGTAATATATAATATTAATTGCAATGTTAATAATAAAAATGAGTGTCAGTTTTGAGTAACTTTTTAGTCGGTTGTGTTCATTAATAAATAACCATTTCTTTAAACATATAATATTATATTTAATTTAAATAATAAATGATTTGAGAATTATTATAAAACAATGTATTTTTTAACTTTATACTGCATTATTATATTTTATAGAAAGTTTATTGTTTATTCATTATTCATATTTTGCCCAAATCGCAACGGATGGGATTTGAACTTAAGATCTTAGAGACCTTTAATTAATTTTATTTTCCACCTTAGATGTTGTCATACCTTGATTTGTTGTATGATTGACATCAATATTTGACTGTGGACATTATTTACTCTAGTAACACAAATTTGATTACTTCAGAGGTCAAACCACACGCGCCCTTTGTGCCTCAATTTCGATTAATATTACTCGAATACCAATTCCGAATAAAAATCAAATGAATGAGTCTATTACAAATATCAATTTGAGTTTTATCTTATTTTCATCCTCGGCGGTATATTATTCGGATGCATTTATCGTGTTCAGCGATAAATTAAAATGGACGATAGCATTTCTCATCGGAATTGTTTCCATTCATTTCTCGGCGGGATTGTTATGATCATTTAATAAAGTGAAAACTGTTTAATTTTTAAATTAATATTTATAATTAAATATGCATACATTTATTTACTTGGTTGTGCACTTGATGAAATTTCAGTATTCAATAACCCTTCAGTATTTGCCTCGCTTTTCATAAAAACCACTCAACCATACTCATACAGCTTCCGTTCAAAGCAATTGATTAATATTATTATTTCAGTTAAATGAATTAAAAAAATACTCGTTGGCTTTTTTGACGATGGTATCTTCAGACACAATTTTAGTGTTGGTAATAATCAATGAGGTATCCATACAACAATGTAAAAAAATGATATGAAATAAGATACTAGTTGGTTTACTTCTGGGACAGATTATGAACGTATATGAGGGTTGTTTAATAATATTTTTTTATTATTTTCGTGTATAAGATTGCATCTTTATTCAGACTTTATTGAATGCGACCCGATTATTTTTCCGAGCACCCGTTTAGAAATAACAAGCACTGAAAGCTAGTATTGTGGAATATTATCAACAAGCATTGTATTGTATATTACATTACGATCCTTATTTTCTACGGCAATGTTGTATCCTGAAATAGTCTCTAGGAAGTCGTAGTGTGTGATTTAAATGCTATTACTTTTTCCATTCTTTCTGTCGTGAATCTACTAAAAATTAACAATTACCCTTTCCATGTAAAAAGTTATATTTCCATACTAAACACATTTTAATTTTTACAATTAATGGGTTTCTGCTGGTTGATCTATAAACCATAAATATGTAAACAACCATGCACATACCAACAATTATATTTCATTAACAAATAATAGTTTTTTTCAAATCAATCATCAATCAACTTCAAGACTTGGACCGCTAGTTTTTATATTCAGGGTGGACTCGTGAACTAACTCCTACAAAAATAGGTGAAAAAATATCAAATACATATATTTTTTACCAAAGATAAAATATTCCATTCAATCCAATCCAATCCGATCCACTGTGTCTGTTATATACTTAAGGAATCGTTTTTTTAAATTAATAATAAACCCCCTAAAATATGCTCAATTAGGTAAGGTTAGGTTAGGTTCACCCTGTATAATAATATAGATTTTTTAGTTAATAATTGAAGGGGTATTAAATTTATTTATAAATTGATATTTATATAAATATATATGTAGTAGGTACATTTATTATATTGAATATATTTGATCATTGTTATTCTATAATATATAATATGTCTATTCAAAAACAAATAAATAATTACACGAAATGTGATGTTTTTGTGTAAAGTAAAAATAAATTTAGATCATATAACTATTGATTAATCAATGCATTTAGTAGATTTTTTCTATTAAATACAAATAGTACAGAAATTGATCAATGTTTTTAATTTTATAATGTTCATTATTAATGATATAATACCTAATATATTTATATTTCCAGTTTACCTGGTGAGACAAGTGCATTGAATAGAGTTGGCAATCCTGGTACATCGTGAATGCGTTTCCCTTTACACTAGAATAGCTCCGAATAGATGTCATAACAACACTCATTATTATTAGAAAACAGTATTAATATTATGTATAAACCTTTAGTGCTTTCAGCTACGAGTATATTTAACCCAATCAAGACAATATCTAGACAGAAAATAAAATAATGAACACCGCCAGTTCGAAGAAAAGTAGACACAGGACTTGTAAACAGTGACACTTTGCAGGATTCAATTGGATAAATACTATCAAATCAAATAATAAAAAAAGTTTTATTTAAATAATAAACTGTAATAAAATATATCGATATTATCTACGAATAGAGATACAATTGAGACTTGATGGAAAAACATCAATGTTCCAAAAATACTTGAAAAAGTACCCAAAGTATTCCATGAAAATACACACATTTGCTTAAATTTTTTATAGTCTCTCTTGAAAGATACGATTCATATTTAATAACAACTTTATAAATTGTATTTAATATTTATAATTTTGGCATGAATATTAAAATGCATTTCGAGTATGAAAATGAAATAAATTTGTGATGATGTATTTTTAAGATATTATTTTAATCACGTATAGGTGGTAAAAATAATTTAATTTCAAGTCAAAATCTTCGTTTTATTTATTTTTCACTATTTATGAAAACAAAAAAAGTGAGTGTGAAAAACGTAGTGTCTTCACGGAAGGACAGTATTTTTAAAATCTATTAATTTACATAATTAAAAAGAAAGCGTATGTACGCTTAATATATGTTTTTCACTTTGGTCATGACATGTTTTACTATTTTAATTAATAATATAACTTATATTATATGTATGTATCGAAAATATTTGTTTGAAATGATTAACAACTAAGCTCAGGTACAAACTAAGGTATTTTTTTAAAAAGTTAAATATATATTGGTTTAATGTAATATACATTTTTTGAACGTAAGTATTCTTATAATCATTGATATGAATAGGTATGAAGTTTTACAAAAAAATCAATTGTATTTAATAGATTTATGATTAAATTTAACATCCATAAATTTATATATATTACAATTTCTTTATTATGCATAAGTTTTTACAATGATTGATAGAACAATACATCTTTGGAAATAGACTTAGCTGTACAGAGTGTATAAATCTTTTTACCTATAACTAACATGATAATGTTTTATTTAAATTTGACATGAATAATAATATAAAATTATAGAAAGAATGGGAAAAAAATAAAAACCCATTTACAAATTTGAAGATTAATAAATAATAACAACAATTAAAGCAATATTAACAAAACAATTACAAAATATAATACTGAAAAATTTGTTTGGGTAAAATCAAATTTGAGTTGAGTGGATTATTAGAAATTTAAATTTATTTAAAAAAATATAGTTTTGGAAGTCCATTGGTAAATTCCACAAATGTATGTTAAAGCTGCAAATACGAGTATGTAAATATATATTTTTGGAAAAGGTGATAACAGTGAGCCAGCACGGAATATAAATAAAGACACTTCAATAGTGGTTGCACTTTACAGCTCGTATATATAATGGTAAAAGGCTGAAAAGACAAATGTGTATGGGACATATTGAGTAATAAATATATGGGAAATAGTCGTATCGGATGCAAGTGGCATTTTGCTTACACCGTGAAAGGCAAATTTTGCCACAAAGTCCATATACAGATTTGTTATTCATTCGTTCCCTGGTTACTTTCCACCAACAATGTCAGCTTTTTACAGAAACTTCTACGTGACATCGTTACAACTTTATACTTTTATATATGTGTATATTGTTAAGCTCTTTGATTATATCTGCCCTGTGAATATTACACCTTTGTAATAAAAATGCATTTATATGCTTCTTTCATTCAAACGAATACACTATTCATTTTTTAGCTGGTCTCTGTTATGATGTCACACATATATACTTTTTTCCTTTAAAATATTTTTACCTGACCTTGTTATTTTAGGTTAATTGAAATAAGTCTTGTTTATAATACTTTATTATTTAATTAATTGTATATACAAGCGTAGATAACAAAATACTCTACGGTCGGTTTATATTAGTGCAGTTTTATCTAATTCTTTATTTAAATATGTTGCATCTCAAAACAATATATAAGTGATCATATTTTATTATATGTTAAAAATAATTTTATTATACAAATGGAGGATATTATAAATATTTGAAAATTAGTTGAATCCTATAATTAATCCATGTATCCATGGTGTATTTTTAGAAATTACATTTTTATTTTCCCTGCTGATTGTCTTAACTTTTCAGAAGCTTATTAACAAAGTGTGTTAAAATTATTGTATAGATTTTAATAAAATCTAATACGGCGTATTAACAATGAATATGTACTTCGAATGAAAGTTTAACCTTTATTTTTTCACTAAAGTGTACTTTAATATAATGAAATAAAATTAACTTAGATATGATTAGTTATTAAACTACTAGGCTTTAGTTTAAGACTTTCATAATAGTCTTTTTTTACATATTTTCAAACAGTTTTATACATTCTTTTCGTTATTTGTTTACTTGTCTTCAATCATATTCTTACACACACAAACCAACTAATAAGAATTGAGATGTTTTTTATATAAAATTGTAAAAACTTGTCCCAATTTATAATTTATTTACTACAAATAGAGTATTCTAATTAGGTTTGTTAGTATCTTAGTAAAGTCCCACAAAATCTGAAACTTGATGGATACTCATTAGTAAACTGTAATCGAATCAGGTCTAAAGGCCTAGAAACTAAATCAGGTTGATGATTATTCGAATAATCAATATTTTTGTTAAAGTTAAACTGGATTATATTTTAATATGATGATTGCGTACAAAGATATGATCATATTCACAAACGACCACTTCACTTTATTAAAACTTTTAATTAATTAAAGCTACTCTTTGAAGAAACCGAGCATAGTTTGTATTGAATTATTTTTGAATAAACGATCTACCATCAAAGTTGTTGGTGGAAATGCAAATATATTCTGCAACTCGTAGTTCGATAGAATAAACTTTTGCTGAAACGCACCTTAAGTATAATTTTCTAAAATAACCATAAGGTAACTTTGCAAATTTTGTTATCTTTTATACGATAAAGTCTTTTAGACACCCAAAAATAACAAGGTATTCAATGGATTCATGTCACGGCTTTCTTCTTGTTGGAATATAAAATTGCGCCCGGGCCTATTTTGGACGTGACTTCTGCACAAATAAAACCAAAATACTATGCACTCGTATTGATTTAATACCATTTTAGAATTCTGTCTCATAATTCTTTCGATAACATTTGTTATGGTCGGTTGAGTTAAATAATCTAAATTATTTTAAACGAAGGAATATTTATTGTGTTTTAAGTATTCAAAGTCTAATTAATTGTTTCAAAGTATACAGGGAATATACATAATTATAACATTTACTTAAAACTAATTACTACATTAAAATATACATTTATTTAAATATTTTTATCAAAAAAGAAAACCAAAATCAATCGATTATTTCAAAATTAACCCATGCGCTGAAAATTTAAAAAATAAGCTTGAAATTAAAATATCATTATTCTGAGCTGTTATTTAAAAATCAGAGGATTATTTAGCTTATTATAGAAAAACATGTTCTCATAAAAAAATGTCAGTCGCTCAATCAATATATCGATGGCTAATCTGCAATCGAGATAACTCCATTATTCACAAGTATTGACTTTTTTCCTATAACAATTCTTTAAAATGACATTAAAATAAAAAAAGTCATTTAAAAATTATGATATTATATTTGTGGGAGACTGAAATAAAATTTGATATATATATATATATATATATATATATTAGTAGTTCTACAAGTGGATTTTTGTAATTTTTCCCATATATTATGTTATGACTTATTTATTATTTTAAATATCAATTGATTGTACTCCGTATTAAAATAAGTAAAAGACTAAGTCTACAAACTTAATATTGTAACATCTAATCATAATGTATCAAAACATTGTATGCAAATTATATCTAATAAAGAAATTGTATAATAAAAAATAACATACCATAATGAATGTACCGACACAAAGTTGACCAAGGTTGAGGAGGTGATAAATTAGTCATCTTTTTTAACCCACAACTATTTTTGTCATTCTATATCGGTCCAAATTGAGTGGAGAACAAGATGGAGAGTTGAGACACACTCGGGTATTTACGTAACGAACTCATTACCGAGGATTGTGTCGTTGTTGGCTGGTGAGCTTGCTTTGTTCGAGGTCGAAATAAAAAGTGAATGAAGGGGAAGAGAAGATACTGAATGCCGACGGCGAATTGTGTATATTATCAAAAGCTTTGTGTTAGAAAATTAAGCGTAACGAGAGACGAGGGCAATCCATCAACAAAGAAACCTTGCATGAGACTCGCCAAAGAAACAACCTCCACTCTGTGAAAATTTTCACGTAGAGAATGTATACGGGATATAGGAGGAAGTGCTTTCAGGATGCGAATAATAAAAAAAGTATACCTATGTTAACGCACACGTGTGTAAATTTAACAAAAAATACGCTTGAATGAGAAGGACATCTCCTTGATTAAGTTCTTTGTTGCGATAAAATTGTCTTATTTGACTGGAATAAATGAATAAGCACACATTTAAATCTATAACCATAATGAAATATAATATGCATATGTACACATTTTTTGTTTTTTTTTCTAAGCACAACAACGTGTTAATTAATTGTCTGTCTGTGATCTTAACTATTACAAGTTACGCAGGTTAAAAATCGCCTTAGTATTTACCTTACAATCCAGGAAATCAGAGTAAACTTGGATCAACATGATCGATCAGAATATTATTCCCGATCTTCTAGTCGTAAATAGCGATCATTTTTTTTATTATTAGACCGGGATTTGAACCCATGACCACTGTATTTGTAGCCACGAGTCTAATCCCTTGAGCGATTACGGCTATTGAAACTTATTTAAACAAATAACATGAAAAATACAATCAACTCATAAGTAATGTAAATAAAAAATATATCGTGAACTTAAATATAAAAAATTAATTTTTGCCGCATAATATTTTATTTAGCATTATTCTAATAAACAATTCCACAACCATGCTTCCCATTTTTAATAATATATAATATTTTAATTAAAATATTATTCAATGCATGCATTGATTTTTTTATATTTTATATAATATGTTTCACTTACTTGAAGTTTAATAATCAAAATAAAAATTAATATATTTTCAAAGCAATATATTGTCAAAATTTGACTTTGAGTTTTATTTTGACACGTTTTTTAATGGCTTGAAATATCGTTGAGTGACACCAACAAAAAAACAAACTTTTAGTTTGTAAAGGCTTGTATAATGTACTACAAAATATTTTAGTGCTGTCATCAGTCATATATTTGTCAAATATATTCGACAAATATATGACTGATGACAGCACTAAAATATTTTGACGACTCTCATCAAAAGCTAACACGTGTAACAATAAATGGAATGAACAGTTCTCAATCTATAACAGATAATGATGTAAAAGCAAGCTTTGCTAGACTTAGCACATTGTGACTGAGTCATGATGAATGTTCTTTATTTTAAGGACCAGTGATCAATTGGACCATTAATAAATCTACAAATTATCTACTTACTAGATCGTCTTCTTATCTTCTACAACAAACCCATACAGAACGGACCCTAATGACTTCGTGTTCAAAATAAAGCCAACCTTTATCAAAACGGTGACGTAAAACTATATGGGAATATCCTAAACACATTTAATCTTTACAAGCACAAATTTTCATTACCAATATTATTGGAAATATAAAATCCACTCATTAGATTTTATCACTATAATCTATTGTGTCATGCATATTGTTTTTATATATTGGAACATACTCGGCTCTACTATATGCCTATAGTATACATATAATACACACATACGCGGGCTGTGGCCACCTGCAACACTGTAGCACCTAAAATACGACACTCGAGATCAACAATATTTTTCCTACAAATACATCCGTAATGATTGTTTATACAGTGACATATTATTTGAGGTTAAATATATCAAGCAACTTTTGGTGACCCACTTTGCCATATAAAGTGAAGGACGGTGTAATGTTATTAGAAAGATCGACAAGTGACAGATAAACAGTACGAGCGATAAAAGCAGCCCCTCAAGCGTTTGTCATATGAAATATAAACATAGCATATTGTATATTGGCAGAGTAGACATGAAATAATTGATAATATTTTAGGGGGTGGTACAGTATCGCAAATATTTCCTCATCTCATTTTCTATAAGTGTTTCAGTAATTCAAAATGAATATACTAGTATTAAAATCCAAACTGATTTTTAAAGGTAATATATTCTGTACAAATTTAATCTTATCCAATTCACCTTTGTAAGTAATGAAATCTTATAGTAAAATTCCGAATTGACAACTTGCGATTTAAAATTCTAAGTTACGACGTGTCTTCGTTAGTTTAATTTTTATTTTTCTCCGAAACGATTATTGAAATTTCATCAATTTGAAATCAAATCAAATAAGGCAGTTTGAAAGCAATGAAGCATTACGGTTGGGCCACATGCCACCAGTAAAATTTTTCAGACGTCCTTTCAGAAGTCGTAAACGAGGTTCAGTCGTCTGAAACCAACTACGAAGCCGTCGTCGATATTGAGCAAATTAAGGTTAATTCTTCTCCGAAATCCCTCCGCCCCAATCCCGGGGTCTTCAAATGGGCCTTCGCATTCCGTAATGGCTCATTTCTTAATTCAAAACGTGAAAACTTTTTCGCCATCGCCTGTTGAGAAGACTGCGAATTTATAAATATATTATTGGCGTCTATATCGTGTCTAGGGGATCGAAAAAAGGCGATAATTCCCAGAGGTTTTCGAACTTGACAGGCTTCATAATATTTATGTATTTCACACTTATCGACTAAAATATCATATTTCAAACACACAATTTGCATGCGAAGCACATTCCTTCTATACGATCAAAGTTCAAGGAATTTCAGTTGGATTTGAATTAAATTATAAAATTATCGATTTTACTAGTTTAAGAAATTAGTGATAAGACCAGGAAGAAGAAACCTAATTTATACCATTCTCTTCTAGCAATATATTTGTTTTTATTACAATTCATTTATTTGTCATCAATATGCCTACACTTTTTAATTTTTAATAAAATATATCATATGTATACAAAATATATAAAATAGTCACATAGGTTGGATATTTTATAAATTATAAAGAATATAGTGAAAATTCAAAAACATATTTAAAAAAGATCAATTAATAAATACTAATAATACTTTATTTGCAAAAATAGAAAATAGTGACCAATATTTAACATAAAACTAAAAATATCTAATTTTATCATGATTTAAATGGTTTATTGAATTTCTAGTTACAATATATCAGTTGTTAAAGTCCATTAGTAAAATGAACTTAAATTTAATCGGAGCACATTTAGTTTTATTTACATATCTTATATATAATTGGGTTAGTCAGAAAGTTATTCATTTTAGCATATATAGTGTAATTCTAGCAATATTTAATCAATATCTTTCTCACATATATTTATCTGAAGTGATCCCTTGTGGGATACTGTCATAGAAACTACGCTTTTGATCCTTTTGCTCAAGCATTTTGGCCATTTTTTACATAATAAAATAAATTGATCCATATTTTCGTTCTTCCTGTATCAATGTAGGCTAAACGTTTTTATTTAGTTTGGAGTGTTATTTTCATAGTATATATCATGCTATAATATTATCATAGTAAATATGGCTAAGTTTTCTTTTGAAAATTATTATACCGCACTGAATAAGTATGCTTACTCTCTGATTCATAATGATGGGCATATGTAAAAGTTTTGTCTGTATATCAGTGCAAACTGGCTGAAACACTGGCTTCAATACAAAAAGGTCTAAATAATATATTAAACTCATATGGGTTATTTTTATAATGAAAATTTAATACAACGTACATACCTTGTGCGAAGCAACAATTCGACTTTTTAAATTTTCATATTGGTAAAGTTTTATTTTGAATATGGAATGGAAATTTCATTTGTGACTTCAAGTAAAAAGCCTACATTAAGAAATAAAACGAAAAAGTTGAATCCGACATTTACATGTTTTTACTTTTTTTTAGATTCTGCGGTGGAAGCTTTTCGAGCAAACGGATAATACGCATTCGGACACACAAACTTATATCAAACACTTCATTCCCATAAAACTTTAGAAGCTTTTTAATAAGAAATCGATAAACACACAAGTTTTGTAAAAAATATTTACAACAAATGAGACTGGAAAGACTAACAAATAAAATTAATTAATTTATTCATAAACTGTATGTTTATCAATTTAATATAAAGTATATTCTTTGAATCATAAACTTTTATTAAAATTTTATCTAATTTTCTTAGATATTTCTTTTCACACAGCACAAAGTAAAGTGGAGATATATTATATCGAGATAGCCTACGGGCACTAAGATAGGAACTTTTTCAATATTTTTCACGGTAAATTTTTAAGCCCCCAAATCCTCACATGCGCAACCCTCGGAAAGCTTCTCCGCCTTTCTTCATCTCTTTTTTGTGTAAACAGCCACTTTTAAGTAAGTGCCAAGTAGGTTATTTTAGACGAAGGTTTTGATTTGCTATTCTCCTTTAGAACTTTCGTACTTATAACAAAAATATTGAAAAAAGAGTACTTCTACAGAGACAATACAAATTTATTACTCTTGCTTTAGATGTGATTATTTTTTTTTAATATGATAACTGACCGGAAACTTAAATCTATCAACAATAGTGTTCAATATAATGGCATAAAATGTGATATCGTTCGTTACACAATTAACAATACACCCCAAATCTCACCCCTATCTGCGGAAGTTCACCACTGAACAACTGAACACTAATACAGATGATACGATAAAGCCTTCGACCAATACTCCATTTAAAGCTAGTGTCTATTTCAGCATATTTGATAAAATACTTTTTTGTATTTATATTATACAAATAATTTATTCAACCACTTTTTAAATGCCCGGCTTGGTCTACTGCGGCACAAATTCATATCAATAAAATTCAAATTGTCCAAAACAAGTGTCTTAAGATGGCCTTAGACCTTGAACCTGGCACATTTCTTAAAGAAGTCCACTATTTAAGAAGTTATCATTTTAAGCACACCTTTCACTTCAGAACACTTTATTACAAAACACACACATAATATTCTACTCCAGTGTCGTGTTTTGCTGTACTGCAATAATCGGCGTTAATTGTACGTGAAGAATCCGGTACTGTGCTTTAAAACCAACACTCTTTAAATATGGATACTATTAGAAGTAACAGTATTATTATTATATTCATATCAATAAAATTCGAAAATTCAAGTCCAAAACATTGTCTTAAGATGGCCTTAGATCCTGGCACATATCTTAAAGAAGGAGGACATTAAGTTAAAAATTAACAAAGCAAATATCGTAGATTCGAGTAAAAAACATTATACTAAAATGAATAACTTCTCGACTAACCCAATCATAAGACATGTAAATAAAACCAAATAATCCTCGAGAAAACCTAAGTTCATTTTACCAATGGACTTCCAAAACTGATATTACCTTTATATTAAAATTAAATTTCTAATAATCCACTCAACTCACATTTGGTTTTACCCAAACAAATCATTATTTAGTTTTTAAGCATTATATTTTGAAATTGTTTTGTTAATACTGCTTTTATTGTTGTTATTATTTTTTAATATTCAAATTTGTAAATGGGTTTTTTTCCCCATTTTTTCTATAATTTAATACTTTTATTCATGTCAAATTTAAATAAAACATTCTCATTGTAGCATCACACTCACTTACACTCACATACACACACGTATGCACTCGGCGGCACGCACCAACAGTCGCCCTGTTCCATTCGACGCTTCACACAGTACACACGTCTCTCGTGTCCATTCCCTCAACAACTTTTATTTAATATAACATTAAATCTCGTTATATCTTTATTTAATATAACAGCCCATAATACCACGTTATATCTGGTGACCCCGACATTGGATTTCGCAATCTTCATCTGATCTGGACACGAATCACCGACGAGGAACAGCAGGAAGTAAGGGTATATGGTTCTCTTCAATTCATCATCAAATAACAAGTAAGACCATTCCTCATCTTTCACATCAAAATCAAAAAAATAATTGTCAAAAAAGAAAAAAATTGTGTCGACACATTCCGCAAGTGAAGAATATTAATAATTAATTCTGAAAATATTACAACCGTCATCGAATATTATCATATAATAATTCCGAGAATATTACCACCAACAGTACAATCGCTGAGTCAACACCTATTAAATAAACATTACTGCATTAATCATATTACGGCCACAGGCATATCAGCATACAACATTATAATCATAATTAATACATCAAATATAATAAATTAATACAACAAAAATGAATCACAACATGGAATGGGACATTGACATACTCAACACACCACCCACCAACAACCAACACCATCATCATCAGCAACTGATGGAAGAACCACAACCAACCCCATTGCAACCATCGCTCGAACAACTAGCGATGAATGTCCGGTTAAACGATTTCTGGCCCGAAAATGTCGAACTTTGGTTTGACACTTTCGAAGGAGCTCTAGCTGCATACACGAGGAACCACAAAACTATGTACTCGGTACTAATACCGAAGATACCATACAAATACATAAAATATGTCCACGACATTATGCGGAGCAATGACATAGACAACAGGTACCAGGCTATTAAAGAGCGACTTATAGCCAAATTCAGAGAAACCGACGCAGACAAACTAGAAGCTCTGTTAGCCACCGAGACACTGGGGGACGATTCTCCGTCAGGATTGCTGACACGATTGAAAAATAAAGCAGGGGATTTGGTGTCAGCGGCACTGCTAAAACATATTTGGTTAAAAAGGCTCCCTAACAAGATCACCACTGTGCTAGCCGTCTGCGACAAAGACCTGACAGCCGAAAAACTGTCAGAGATCGCAGACAGGGTGAACGCCTCAGCACAGATGTCGAGTCCGTGCAACTTCATCGCAGAAATCACACCAAACAACAGCGATACAGCCATGGCACGGATGAGACAAGATATGGAGGACCTAAAACAACTGGTCCGGCAGTTGTCCATATCGGTGGCCGATAGAACACGAAGACCTTATGAGCCAAATTTCAGAGATCGCAGCCGACAACGCGGAAACCGTAGCCGACAACGTAGCCGGCAACGCAGCAACTCGCGGCCGACACATGACAACTGTTGGTATCATTTCAAATTCGGCGCCAAGGCAAACAAGTGCCAACAGCCGTGTAAATTCAATGCGGAAAACTAGACGCTGCAGCGACCGCAGAGGTGGACAGCGCTGCAGCCCTTCCAATATCACACCGCCTCACAATGCACGACATTCGCACCAGGAAGGCCTACCTTGTCGACTCCGGAGCAGACATTTCAGTACTGAAAGTAACAGACAGCAAACAACCTGCCACAACAATTACAGCAAGAGCAGCTAACGGAACGCCCATCAAGACTTACGGGACCAAGAGGATAACACTGCACCTCGCTCCCAACGCAATCTATACATGGACGTTCATCATTGCTGATGTCGAGCGCAACATCATCGGGGCCGACCTTCTGAAACATCACCAACTGTTAATAGACCTCAGTGGAAAATGTCTCTTCGACAAACAATTTGGAGTGAAAATACAAGGACAGGTAGACCAAGAACAAATCGAATCCATCAAATTATTGACACCAACGAAGGAATACTTATCGGTCATCAAAAAATTTCCGGAATTGTTTGACGCCGATAGGATAAAAAAACCTTCAAAACATTCGATCCGACATCACATCACCACAACAGGTACACCGGTATACGAGAAAGCGAGATCTCTCAATAAAGTGAAGTATGACAAAGCGAAGCAGGAGATCATCAAATTACAACAATTAGGGATTATACGACCATCATCCTCACCCTGGGCATCCCCTATTCACATCGTGGAGAAGAAAGACGGGGGAATACGCATCTGTGGCGACTACAGGCGACTTAACGCTCAAACCGCTCCAGATAGATACCCCATACCACGCCCTTCCGAGGCTCAAAATCATCTCGAAGGAAAAACATTTTCTCCAAAATCGATCTCCAACGGGCTTATCATCAAATACCAATAGCCGAAGAAGATATTCCGAAGACAGCCATCTCAACACCTTTCGGATCTTTCGGATATGTGAAAACGCCATTCGGACTTCGAAACGCAGGACAATCTTTCCAACGCTTCATAAACACCATACTTGGAGATATGGAAGACGTATTTGTCTACTTAGACGACATCTTAATCGCATCAAAGAACGAAGAACAACACCTTAAGTGCATCACAGAACTTTTCTCGAGATTGGACAAATTCGGTTTATCAGTCGCACTCGAAAAATGTCAATTTGGCCTTACTGAAATAGAATTCTTAGGATTTAAAATAACAACAGCAGGTATACAACCAATTTCTGAGAAGATCCGCATCATAGAGGATTTTCCAAAACCACAGACAGTCCTAGAATTAAGAAGATTTTTAGGGATAATTAATTTTTACAGAAAACTTATTCCTAAAGCAGCTCAATTTCAAAAACCACTGAACAAATACCTTACTTCGTCGAAGAAAAAGGACAAAACACCAATAGTGTGGGACGATGAAGCCAACGCAGCTTTTCAATTATGCAAAGAAGCGATAGCGAAGGCAACCACACTAGCACACCCATCAGCCGAAGCTACCATGGTCCTGCTTACTGACGCTTCAGGATCCTGTGCGGGAGGAGCACTTCACCAACAAATCGGAAACGTGCTCCAACCAATCGGATTCTACTCCAAAGCTCTATCAGTAACGCAACAAAACTACTCGACCTACGACCGAGAGCTTTTAGCAATATTCTTGTCCATACGCTACTTCAGGGACAGCGTAGAAGGGAGAGAATTGATTGTTAAAACTGACCACAAACCTCTGACTTTCGCACTCAATAAACCACAATCTCCTGCAGATAATCCCCGCCGACTCAGACAATTAGACTACATATCGCAATTCACCAACCGAATAGTCTACATTGAAGGCGAAGAGAACACCGTTGCAGACGCACTCAGTCGGATCTCTACAATCAATCTCCCAACTAACTTCGACTTGAAGGACATCGCAAAAACTCAAACAAATGACCCAGAGCTGGAAAATCTCAAACAGCACCCAGCACTACAATTCAAGAAAATAGCATCAGCAAACGCTCCAGCATTATGGTACGAAACTTCAACGCAGAAGGCGCGACTTTTCGTACCAGCATCCTGGCGCAGACAAGCTTTTCACCAAGTTCACGACATAGCTCACACTGGCAGCAGATCTACAATTAAAGCCATCAAGGAACGATTTTTCTGGAAAGGTATCAACCAAGACGTAAAGAAGTGGGTTAAAAACTGCATCACCTGTCAACGTTCAAAAATCCACCGCCACACTCGCAGTCCTTATGGAAGTTTCATCGAAACCGATCGTTTCGAACACCTCCATATTGACATAGTTGGACCATTACCTATCTGCCAAGACATGTCCTATCTAATAACAATGATTGACAGAGCAACATCCTGGTTCGAAGCCATCCCAGCACAAAACATCACAGCTGACACGGTAATCAAAACACTGCTGAATCACTGGATCGCTAGGTACGGTTCACCTATCACCATCACTAGCGATCAAGGAAGACAATTCGAATCAGAGGTATTCAACAAGTACTGTCAACTTCTTGGCATTGATCACAACCGAACTGTTGCTTATAACCCAAAAGCTAACGGTAAGGTTGAAAGACTGCATAGAACTATCAAAACTAGTCTAATGGCCCAACTCAAAGGCAGTACCAACTGGATAGATGCACTACCAATCGCACTCCTGGGCATCCGGACCGCGGTTAAGGACGGCGATGAATATTCCGCCGCACAAAGAGCATTCGGCATCTCACTTCGATTACCAGGTGACGTAATTTCACCTCAAACATCAAAAAAAACATCAAACGAATCAACCAAAGATCTCATCAGGGCAATGTCAACTTTAAGACCCAAGTTGTCCAGAAATAACACCAGAAAAAAACTCTACAAGCCGGATGAGTTAGACAACTGTGAGCACGTCTTTCTCAGAAGAGCAGTTAAGAAACCACTGGTCCAGCCTTATACAGGACCCCACAAAGTCATTGAAAGAAAAAATAACAACCTCAAAATTGAAGTAAGTGGGACACAAATAATTGTGAACACAGACAGACTGAAACCAGCATTCTTCTTAACTGACGAGTCAGCAGACAGCCCAACTAGGTCAGGCAAAGGCAGCAACAATCTTAAACACTCATCAGCACCTGACTCATCCGACGACTACGTAACTAGATCTGGGAGAGTCAGCAAAAAAGTGCGATTCGCTGACGCAAAATGACGAAGCTCATACATATTATTGTATAGAATCAACTGGACACTTGAGACATCACACGTAGCATTGTATAGAGTCGTAAAAGTTTCACGGGTTCTTCAAACCCTTGCTCCACTTTTGGGGGACGCATGTAGCATCACACTCACTTACACTCACATACACACACGTATGCACTCGGCGGCACGCACAAACAGTCGCCCTGTTCCATTCGACGCTTCACACAGTACACACGTCTCTCGTGTCCATTCCCTCAACAACTTTTATTTAATATAACATTAAATCTCGTTATATCTTTTATTTAATATAACAGCCCATAATACCACGTTATATCATGTTAGTTATAGGTAAAAATATTTATACACTGTGTACACCTAAGACTATTTCCAAATATGTATTGTTCAATCAATCAATGTAAAAACTTATGCATAATTAAAAAGTATATAAAACATATATTAAAAGTTCTTTTAAAAACGAGGTTGAGGCATTATCTTGGAATTTGCGGTTTCTGTGAAGTACTCAATAGTGTTTCGTGTGTTTTGTGTCTGTTAAGTATGTATTATTTTTGTATTTTTAATAATTGATAATATTTTCGCTTATATTTGCCATGCCCATACACCCCTTAAAATATTCTCAGTTAATTCTATCCTGTATATTTTTTTTAATAATTTCTTGTTGATTAAAAGTAACATATCGAGTGTCATATTTCATAGTTTTGAGATAATGACGAATTAGTGAAAAAAAGTCTCAACAGAACTATAAATTTATGGTATATTGAATAATTTACAATGTGGTATAAGCCAATGACTTCTTTTTATCTTTCCAAATATAACACAGTTATGAAAAACACCTCTATTTTAACTACCAGAACTAACTAACTAACAGAAACTAAAAAAACTAAAAAAGTTGACTTTTCCCCCCGAAATATTGATGATATGACTAAGTGCGTATTGGCAGTAGATAAAGTAATAAAAAATTTATACAAATGCATCCCTAACTCAAAATCGTCAAAATATGGCATTTTAGCAGTATTTTGTTATAAATACAATGGTGTGAATACAAAGGACTGAGTAATTGATGCATTGAAGATTATTATTAAATATAAGAAGTAAATAAGGGTAAAATACCTTATTTGACATACCAATGTTTATTAAAAAGGTCTAATCAACATTAAAAATAAATTAATCATGCTACTGCTATAAGATTTTGGGTAACAATTCGGTTGGTAGAAATTCCACACATTCTCTCGTCCTGGTGGACATTTTTGATTCAGGATTGTTTCAAGAGTTATTTTTAGACGCTCTCAACCTGCGAATATGCGTTGAGCGAGTGCCGAGGCTTTAAGGGTACAAGAGTTGCGAGGGGTTGGGGTGGAAGTAGTGTGGGGGTGGGTTACGAGGATCGATCCACATCCGGCGGAAATGTAGGGTCTAGTAGTGTAGAAATTCGTGTTTCTGGGAATTGTTCAAACAGGATTTGCTACATCGTGATTTGATAATACCCAAATCCGGATACGCCTCAATTAACGCCTCGACAACATGTATTTATTAATTATTAAGGCTAACGCTTAATCCACAGCCTCTTTCGTTCACGCTCAATAGACTCACACTTTTATGGCTTGAGGTTAATTAGAACAGATTGAGTGAGATAAAATTATTTATATTATAAATAAATGGATACTGAAATAGCTTATTTCAGTCAATACCAAATATAAAACTTCAATGGTGCATCAAAATATTCACAAAAATTTATCTTTCTTGTGTGCAACATTATTTTTTGTATTTACCGTGACGCCTTCCCTATTGGTGGGAGTCCCTTTATAAGGGGTTGGCCAGGCCACCTTGGCCTTTACGGGAGAATATAGTAGAGATGGTTTCCCAGGCCACCACACAGCAATGAGTACTTAAGATCTAGTTTGCTAAGCTAGATCTACCAAGTGACTCCGGTGCCGTGAATCGAACCCGGGAGTCTTCACTCACGAATCCGTTACACTAACCACAAGGCGGCTCACAACATTAAACCAAACATATTAACTAAAAAAATGTTTTTTGTCGAACAACTTCATACCTAACCTAACTAAAAAAACATTACACTAAAATGACTAACTTCCCGACTAACCCAATCATAAGACATGTAAATAAAACCAAATATGCCTCGAGGAAACGTAAGTTCATTTTACCAATGGACTTCGAAAACTGATATTATTTTTAAAAATAAAGTGTCAGTTTCTAATAATCCACTCAACTCAATTTGGTTTTTCCCCAACAAACAATCTGTTATTTAGTTTTTAAGAATTAATTTTTGTAATTGTTTTAATAATATTGCTTTTATTGTTGTTATTATTTTTTAATCTTCAAATTTTTTATTTATTTTTTTCGCCATTATTTTTTTAAAATTAATACTATTATTCATGCCAAATTTAAATAAAACATTCTCATGTTAGTTATAGGTAAAAATATTTATATACTCTTTACACCTAAGTCAATTTCCAAAGATGTTTTTTCTATCAATCATTGTAAAAACTTACGCATAATAGAGAAATTGTAATATATAAGCGCTTGAGTACTGCTTCAATTATGACTGAAAGATCGGTAATAATATTAATAACATATTTTTCTAAATTGTAATGTGAATACTGAGGGTTTCATAAGTCTGTCAAAGTCTCTCTCTTGGTAACCCATCGACTATGACACTGGACTCTTAATATATACTATTTTCAATAAACTTTTATCTATAGAAGCGGCATGCATTTATTCCGTCATAGTTTCATGCATGGCCGGTTCTACGTAAAGTGACAGATAGCGACGAATTTGAATTAGTGACGCGGCGAGGCGGTAGAAGCAGAGCCCCAAGCGGCTAACGGGAGGATGACTGATGCCTGTTTGTATAGACTGGTGCCTCATATTTATTGTCATCTTTACAAGTTATATTGGAAAATCTATATGTATATAAAAAGAATCAAGCCATATATTTCCACACTTCAAAAAATACAGCAACTCGGATTTCCTATTGCATTTTTTAAAATTATAACTCATTGTAAATAATGAAGTGTCAAGATTCAAAAGAATCACAACGGCTCTAATTATATTCTGAAGAGATTTACACAGTATTTTAAAGTAGTTTAAACAGTATTATTAGTTTAAAATGTTTAGTTAGCATTGAGCAGAACAAGTGTTTAATTGTGCCCACGTCAACTCATGTAATCATTTTTTCATTTACAACGTTTCAAGACTTGTTTTCTAGTCGATTCGTAAAAAAAATACAACAAATTAAATAAATTTTGCATTTGATAATTGATCAGTTTTATATTATATACGTAATCCAAAAAATACAAAACACAGGGTGTATTTGCCCTTTTTTATTAAAACTATATATATATATATATATATATATATATATATATATATATATATATATATATATATATATATATATATATATAAATAATATGATATGAAATGGTAGACAATGTACTAAATGCACGACTAACATGACAAGTATTTGTTCAAGTTCAACCTATAGTTAGAGCCTCAACAATATTTCTAGTACAGAAATCAATAAAATCATTGGTCTTGATTGAGAGGTATTCATTAAAATATAAATAGGAAGATAATATCCCAAGACCCAAATGGAGCATGAAGTAAGCCTTTCTTCTCGTGGGAACTCTTTGTCTCTGTCCCTAAACTCAAAGTATTTCTTACCCCCCATAATGCATTTTAGAAGTGTTATCGTTACCCCCTTTATACAAACAAAGATAGATACAGACTCCAAACTATAGATACGACCTTCCCTAAGAGGGTGCAAAAACCCCTTTTCTGTATTGGACACCATTTACATTTTTACAATATTGAATTTTCATATATTGCTAGAATTGAAATGAAATACAAACAGCTTTCAAAATATATTAAAATTAATCAGTGTTCCGATCTCAAAAATTGGTTTTTGCATCCACTTAGACGAACTGTGAGTTAAATGTAGGTTAATGACTTTATCTTGTTGGGAATGTGATATTTTACCGAGGGCGTACTTAAATAGAGCAGGCTTAGTTAAAATATATTAGGCTTTTATCACAAATAAGAATCTCAAGAAAGCTCGCTAAAATATTTATTAATAGTGATGAGGTTAGCTTTAATAATAAAAATACCACGTACAGGTATGTGAAATTTGACAGCCCAGGTAAAGGTAATTTTAAAACGCTGTGAGTGACATTTTGAGTCTCGTAGTATTAAAATTTAATTTGGCACGCTAAATTACAGAAGTTATTTTATTTCAAATAAGCTAAAATATCCATAGCACAAAACAGACAATGTCGACATTTCATAAAATTCTGTAGGGTAATCAAAATTACAAACAGTCTTTGGTAAATAAAAAAGTTGAAATACAAAGTGAATTGAAATATGTTATAAAGGCTTATTAAAAAGCATTTAAACATAAATATGTATGTTAACGAATTGTTAAAATTCATCAAGTTTCTCATCCAAAAATATGCAAGAACTCGCATTCCAAACAAAGGTGATGTTGTGTAAGAGGCTGAAGCCTTTGCCTCTGTAACTGGCATTTCGCATAATTCTTCTTTTACATTTTCCACCTAAATATTCACCACCTCTGTCTCCTCAGCTATTCAGTGTAAATTATATCAAAATTTAACCCCCGGGCTAACCGTGTTAAATTAAAACGAGTCTCATAAAGTGGACATTGCGCAATATGGTCCGACGGATTAGCCGCAAAGTATGAATGTTTCGTTCTGTTTATATTTTGTTAAAGAAAAAAATAAAATTTTTAATTACTTAGGATGATCGTGTATACACAAAGAGATGATTTAATTATTGAATATTTCATGTTTGGATTCGATTGAAATCTCTGTTTGTAAATTGGCAATGAAACTCAATAAAGCGAGACTTGTTATTATCACGAATGGGAACTGAAATACTTTTCGTATCAAAGGCACACACGTGTATGTAGATATAACACAATAAAATATAATAATGCGAAAGGCTAGAAAACGTCTCCAAAGTGACAGACATATGATATTATTACAGCAAGCACTTGAAGGAAGTCTTTCTATGGCTGCTTGTCTGTTTTCATAATAATCAAATAGGCAAAACGAGGCAAATTGACGCTGATCTGACGCCTGATTGTTTAATAACGGTATTAGCATAAAAGGTTGATTATATCACAATAAATTTTAAACCAGGCATGTTATTTATTACCGTATAAATTAATAGGGGTCAGTTGGGAGTTGAGCCTGTAATATTGTACTCATCCTGAAAAATTACTCTCATATCTTGTCTGTAGTCGTAGGTTTCATGATAGGATTCATAAAAAATCGCTTTTCCTGTTGTCAGGGGAAACTTTTTGTTTGTCATAATACGTAATGCGTAAACTGAATAAATGAGTTTGGTACGAATAATGTATCCCTGTGCTATAATTTCAATGAAGCAGCTGTCGAAATATTTAACAGTTTTCACCAGGGCAAAAGACCAACAACAAAATATTATAATTTATCCCAAGGGCCGAAAATGCAAGTCTGCAAAAAAAGTTCCTTACTCAACGCTGTATAATATCATATAAAAAAAGCTGCTGCTTCAGCTGAAATAAATTCAGGTTCGGTGGGGACAGCCCGCGGTCCTCAAAAAATAATTGGCCATCAAAAAAAACACATTATGCGAGGGTGTAAATAAGGCTGAGAAAAAAGCGTATTCTGCTAGAGCATTAATAATGGCCAGGATTCAAAATACGCATTGTTATCCTCAAAAACCTGGATATGAATTAAAATCATTAGACATTGTTTACGAGCCAAATGTTTAATGAGCATTAAATATTGAACACGAGACAAAATCAACAAATTAGCAATCAATACGATATAAATGTTTTCAAAAAATACATGTATTTATATGAAAGCCGAATCCGAAAAAAAATAAAAACCACTTGATTTTAATCCAATTAAAAGGTTTCTATTACAACTATACAGGAAATACCTACCCCCAAATTAATTGAAAATTTAAACTTTTCTTTGAGACAATACTGAAATCATAATTACATAATATAATAGGCATATGGGAATGACGTTTATGACAATAATTTCTAATTTACTAATTTTGGAAAATATGAACAAGCATTGAGTGGAAATTACAAAACTCATAAATTTCCATCCCAATTATTGTAATCTGGTTAAATTTTACTTATTATACAACCTCCTATTATAACTGGCTTCGCTAGTTATAATGTTGTTTTAGAATAAAAATGCCAATTCATAAAATCTAGACAACCCATCCAGGTTACCTCGAAAAATACCTAAGTAAAAAAAAAATAGGTGATAATTTTTTCATACTCAATTCCACATAGTAAAAAATATTTTTTAACACTTAAATCTTTCACTTTTATGACTCATTGTGTAACTACCGGAGGTGTGCCAAAGTCAAACGAATATTGTAGTAATATAACTATTTTTCTGTATATCACCCTATCATTTTTCCCAATGGAGTGCAATGAAGCGATATAAAGATATAAATATAACGCTCCATTAATCATAATGATGTCTAATATTTTCATATGAATGCATCATAAGAAATAAGAATAGAATACTATAATATTTCGCCTGCTCCAGCGTATAATATCGCATGCAAAAAATTCTGTGTGCTCTTAAGTCTTTATGGAATTGAGCCACATATTGCATGTATGAAACGTCAAAAGATGTTGATTTTCAATCATTATTTAACCTATTAGGTGGGACTTTTTCGAAATAGTAAAATAGTCCTATTTGATTGGCATCTAATTAAGATTCATCTTTTATCTAATACACGTTTCATATCTCTGTCAATACAAGGTATTTAATTGTAAACTGTTATATGTTATAAATAATAATTAAACCGAGTGACAGGTGACAGGCAGTGCTATCAGATTGAATATGTGGCTCAGTTCCATAAAGACTTAAGAGCACACAGAATTTCTTTGCACTTACGATATTATACGCTGGAGCAGGCAAAATGTATACTGTTCTAATTTTATTATTATGTCCGCGAACGAGCTAAATAATGTTTTTTTTTAATAACTGTGTATTAAGTTAAGGTACTATTCGGTTATGAAAAGAAGCTCACACAGCCATAGTCAAGTTTTTATAGTCACGGGGGTGTTGGGATATCATCAAAAAATCACAAGAACTAGTATTTTTTTTGTTATTGTATACAAAACGTAACATTTACAGCAGAATAGCGAGTGGTTCGGTCGTATTGTTTCGTAGAAGGCAATCCCTCGTACAAATGATAGCAGGGCGATGAAATTGTAACGCGGCATACGTGTACGGTTATTTCTTTTTCAGGAAGCCTCCAGTCTGAAGTGAAAAATTTACGAGGCAACCATCCCTTTTGCCCGAGGCTCCAACAACCCATTACATTTTATCGTTTATGCCCCACTAAAGGTGGGCCACATCATACCGTACTGTTGTTTGTGAGTCGGTATTTATTTCACTGGAAGACGTAGATTTCGGACAAATAAATTTACCTACTTCGGTCGGCGACTGTTTGAGAAAATACAGAATGGCTGTCGCTCTCTTTGTGGTTGAAAAGGTTGAAATGAGGCCTTGAAACTTGACATTTACGAAATAATGATGTTTTTAATTAATTATTTTCTCTACTAATCTAAGCGTTGACTCGGTAAATTATACAATCTCTTTGTTAAATAGAAATATTTACAGTCTTTTCAATTTTTAACACAAACATTCAAACCAACAGAAAAAAAATTAAGACCTTTTATTTGGAATAGGTACTGTATTTTTTTAAATTAGTCGAGAAAAATGCAATTGTAAAATAATTAAATTGTTGATCGCGTTTACTTCTTGGTGAAATTCCATAATTTAAAAAAATATGTTTGTAATTTTCACTAAAATTGTTATATATTTAGTTCATATGTATATGAACTCACAATATTAATATATTACGAATAAGTAAACCTAAACGTCATATTTCATAAAAAAATATATAATGGTATCTAATCAACAATTTAAGAGATAATTTAAAAAAATTATTCTGCCAGTAGTATTTAAAATAAAAGATAGATTGATAAACAAGTCTTTTAAATTATTTGCTAAATTTACTAATGGATGTAAAAGTTGAATGGTTAATGAACGTATGGATGTGTTTACAGAGTTTGAAAGCATTCGTAGTCTGTGAATAAAATTGGGTGGTTCATTTCAAACTTTGATATTTCATGAGTAAGTCGTGGTTCAACTAATCGTGAATAGTAAATTTCAGAATAGATAACAAACTACTCTGTGAAAAACGAGTCCGGTGGAAATATTTTCATATTTCACCACTGAAAGCATATTCTCACTCTTTAAAACCCCATTGTTCCCCGTAAGTGTTTTGAATTAAGATAAAATGGGGTTGTTTGTTTTATTAATTGGTTTTTAGCTGGAATAATCAAATTTCATAGTGTAACCCACTGTTTGAAAAAAAAACATAATGAAGAGAGTATATTTTTAATATTAAAAGCAAAGTAGTACTAAGCTGTAGATTTTTGCGTGGAAATGAAAATAATAATTCTTTGTAAAGTACACTCGGCATTGACCGAAATTACATTTTTAGACCCTTCGACCGAAATACAAACACTTGAAATATTCAAGTTCAAGGGCAACATCGTATATTATTATTATATAGTAAAAGTATACAAACTTGAGGCCCTTTGTAATGAAAGCCTTAATCTGCGGCTTCAGTATTTTAGGAGGCCAATAAATCGTTACTGAAGAGAGCAGAACACAAAGTACTAACAGCTCGTATATCAAGCTATTTTTTTATAAAAGTCTTGATAGAATACAGAGAAAATTAAACTTTGATAAAAAACTACATATTTCACACATTCATCGATTTACACTTAAGGTTTAATTCAAGTACATACTGTAGCATTATAGTGAAAAATTTAAAATAAATTATAAGTACCTTCAGAAAACAGTAACCACATATTAAATTTGATTTGTAAGTCCTTCTTTAAATTAATAAAAACATTGCAAGTCAACTAAAGCTTACATAAATAGTCATAAAGTGTTCATGAATTGGAATTAACCAATCAAAGGGAATACGAAAGCTTCACAAGCCAAATAGAAAATCAATGAATAGATAAATCGGAGGTAAACTATTATAGACGGGTAATTTAATAGAGCTTTGTGGATGTTCTACAAATAGATATTTTGTATATCATTCTAAGCAATGTAAATATAGTTTTTGTATTTTTATATAAAGCTTCAGAAGCCCTTGTACGGAAGGCTATTTTGCGTTTGGCAGTAAATCGATGCCACGAACAATCGTTTCAGTAGGTAAAGAGGGTTCATCTAATATACAGACTGAATATTCTTTTATAGATACGTATGTGTTATTCAGCCTGAAAGATACACGTCCTATTTCTATCTCTTATCATGAAACTTCTTGTCCATTATCCGAAACCTTCGTGTCTAATGAATGGGTCGAACCTCGTGTACGCACATGCCTTTAATTATACTTTTATTTGTATACTAATACAACGTTTAATCGATTATTTATTAATAATTAATAATATACTCATTTGATACTGGTTGATTAACAACAGCACAAAATGATTCCTTAATTTGAAACATGTATGAAAAAATACTAATATATTAACTTAATAAAACGTATATATATATCCTAAAAACAAGGAGATGGTGGTTGATTTATATTCAATGACGATAATTAATGAAGTGTTATAAAAAATATCCAAATAGTTTAATTGGGAGATTATGTCCGAAATTATATTTTTCACAGAGAATAAATTATTTTTGAAGCTCGTATGAAATAAAATTCATTGGTTATTGGTAAAACATAATCCACGCAACCGCATTATCAAAATTTGAAATAAATAAAAACATACAATTATAACGAATAATGGATTATTTCGTCATATGTTATGTCATGGGAATAAATGTTACATGTCATTATAATCATTTTTCGTCCGTTTTATTTTCTGTTTTATATTTAAGAAATAGTATTGAGAGAACATTATTATTGTTTGCAAAATATCAGATTATTGGTTGTGATCGGGACACATATCAAACTATAACGGGCATTTAGAGATAACGTCAAGATCCTGATTCCCCTAGAGCTGTCTTAGTTTAGTGACGGGTGAATTATAAAATAATTTTGTTCAACCGCAGATATAAAACAAACGTTCAGAACAAAGGGAAATACTAAAGCGACAAATGCCGGTTTTAATTCGTTGCGAAGTACTTTTATCTCGGTAATCTACAGACTTCCTTTGTGTAAGGGGTAGTTTTTACTGGTGGTCCTCTGTCAACATTCTTTAGCGAACATGTCATTAGAGATAAATCCTCTCCTGCACAAGTATTATATATTTTAAATTAGCCAAAACTCGTTGCTGGAAGCTTATCTTAATACATTATTTAATAAAACAATGATATTACAACTTTTTCACTATTCATATCAATAAAATTAAAATTGTCCAAAACAGGTGTCTTAAGATGGCCTTAGATTTTGAACCTAGCACATTTCTTAAAGAAGTCCACCAGGACATTAAGTTAAAAATGATCCAAGCAAATATCGCAGATTTGAGTAAAAAACATTACACTAAAATGACTAACTTCCCGACTAACCCAATCATAAGACATGTAAATAAAACCAAATATGCCTCGAGGAAACTAAGTTCATTTTACCAATGGACTTTCAAAACTGATATTATTTTTAAAAATAAAATAAAATTTCTAATAATCCACTCAACTCAAATTTGGTTTTACCCAAACAAATTGTTAATTAGTTGTTAAGCATTATATTTTGTTTTAATAATATTGCTTTTATTGTTGTTATTATTTATTAATCTTCAAATTTTTAAATGGGTTTTTTTGCCATTTTTTCTATAATTTAAAACTTTTATTCATGTCAAATTTAAATAAAATATTCTCATATTAGTTATAGGTAAAAAGATTTATATACTCTGTACACTTAAGTGTATTTTCCAAAGATGTATTGTTCTATCAATCAATGTAAAAACTTATGCACAATAAAGAAATTGTAATTGTGTGTAATATATATATATATATATATATATATATATATATATATATATATATATATATATATATATATATATATATATATATATATATATATATATATATATATTACAACCTTTTGCACCCATCGAATACTTAAAGAGCCACTCTGCTATTATATAATGTAAAACTACCTGGTTATTTTAGTTAACCATTATCTATTAAAATGTAGCACACAATAGAGTAAGACTATCGGCAAAGTGTCATGTCCTGGTAAGGAGTAGGTATATTGCACATGTACTTAGTAACAAAGGGCATGCGGGTCCCCATATAGTATTAATTACACACTTATATATTATACAATAATATCAAATTCTGTATAGTCTCTTTGTATGTAACCCTGTGTGGTCAGTAGATAAGGTGTCCTGCATTTCCATCCCCATTTTCACGTACCGCAGACCTTCCAACAAAGACTTCTTAAAACACACATGCCAAAAAGCGGCCAAATTAAATATATTCAGTAGGATAATAAGCTCGTATTAAAGACAATTAAAGGATCTAAATTATAATGTTTAATAAGCCCATATAATTCGCTTATCAATCCCACAAAGATACATAATATGAAAATACCGAAATGTTTTCGTTAACTTTCATTCATAATTTTTTTATATAAAGTTAACTGATCGACATTCTGCATTCCTCATTTCTTATGTTTATAGAGTCAATATCAAACTTTATTAATTATTATCACATTGTACCATATTCCTTATAACTGCCGTTTGCGTAAAGTTTGTATAGAGTTTTAACATTTGACGTATAGGGAAAAAAAGATATATTTAATGATTAATTCAAATCCCACTCAACTCAACATTTTTTAAATTGATTTGATCGGTTATTACGACTGAGATTGGGAATAATATTAATAAAATCTCGATCGATCGTCTTGATCCAGGCTTACTATGATGTCCTGGATTGTAAGGTAAATACTGATTATTAAGTCGGTGACCTGTGTAACTATATAATAGTAATCACCGACAAACAATTAACACTTTTTTGTATATAAAAAAGGCTCTCAAAAAAGACTCTCTCTAAAAAATAAAAAAATAAAGCTCCTTGGGGTGTAAATAAATAAATAAAACTAATAGACTAAGCCAATTACTATTTTATAATTATTTTCATAATAGAATGAACACAACATCAATGGAATAAATAAATGTTTGAGTATATACTTTCAATCTCTAAGGATTACTGCATGTTGGTATTCGAAAGTATATACTAAAATAAATTATTGTGGAAGATACATCAAATAAAGTTCTTTAATTATGGAATTCCACTCAGACGTCAACAATATAAAATGTTTTTTTATTTATTTTCTTCTCAAAATATGGAAGCAATTTCTATCCTACAAAATTTGTTATAATATATTATGTTTCAGGTATTTATGATTAATAATTTAAATACACAAGTCGTTAATGTGATAATATGAATATAACAAGTGACAGCAAAGCTTGAATAATGAGTTGGTTGTGTTTACGTTTTCTGTTTGTTAAAAAACGATCGTGGTCGAGTTTGCATAGGACGGATTTTTTATTAAGCATTATAAAAAACCTGATATCAAAATTAATTTAGGGTCGGAAAAAATATATTTTTTTTAGCGAGGCAGCTCATTGACGCGACTTCTTTACGCATGGATTCGTTTCATATACTACAAAGAGGCAAATTGTAACATACAATTTTAAGATTTTTGACGATATAAAGAAACAAGAGAGACATAATCGACGGATTCCTCTAAGGGAATATGAAAAGAGAGACTGATTACTGTGAAAAAAAATATCAAAGGAGCTAATCTACGTTAAAGCGAACGTTCGCCCGTCTTTTGGCAATGTTGGCCTCGCATTAAGTGCTTTGTATGCAAATAGCCGACGTTAACGTGATGGTTATTGAGGGATCGTAACTCGTGAATTTTATGAACAAATACACCTTCCTTTACTACGTAAGATAAATGCGATTATGTTGCACTTAGGAGCTGTATCGATTTTACTACCTTTACTTTGAGACCTCACTCAAAATTCAAATCTTCCGTATAAACATCACATAATAAATAACTCAAACACAAAGATGCATCAAAATATTCACATAAATTTATCTTTGTTGTGAGCTACATTATACCAAACATATTAACTATAAATATACTTTTATTCGAACAACTTTATTATATTAACTTATTGCAGATTTGAGTGAAAAACATTACTCTAAAATGACTAACCTAAACTAACCCAATCATAAGACATGTAAATAAAACCAAATATGACTCGAGGAAACGTAAGTTCATTTTACCAATGAACTTCCAAAACTGATATTATTTTTAAAAATAAAATAAAATTTCTAATAATCCACTCATCTCAAATTTGGTTTTACCCAAAAAAAAATGTTATTTAGTTTTTAAGCATTATATTTTGTTTTTGTTTTAATAATATTGCTTTTATTGTTGTTATTATTTATTAATCTTCAAATTTGTAAGTGGGTTTTTATTTTTTTCCCATTCTATTTTTTAAATTAATACTATTATTCATGTCAAATTTAAATAAAACATTGTCATGTTAGTTAATAAATATATTACTTATTTTAAATTTGTGATTTTTGAATCGAATTAGAGCCACCATATTAGAATCAGCTGTTTCTGCTAGGTAGGTAGTAGTGATAGTTACGTGTGTATTGTGTGTGTTTAATGTACCAAATTAATATTAATTAATTATAAAATCAAAATTAATAAAAAAATATTTAATTTTGTTTTTTTTTATATTTGCGGTACCCTACCATTTCAAATCCCACGTGTATATTTTTAATTGGGATGTGCATTGAATTTATTAATAGAACTCAATATTCAATCCTAATGAACCAATAAAGTCTGGATGTATATGGTCGGACAATGTTTTAAAATAAATTGGATATGTGACAAAAATTTAATTTAAACTGAATTTTCTGTATCAAATATACCAGAGAAGAACTATTTCAATTTATTTCGGTATTGAAATTGTATCGGTTTTACGAGAATGTCTGGAGCGGATAAGCGAAAACGTAAATTGATATATTTTCATGTTTTCGCGGTTTGATGTTTCATATTATTGTGCGGTTAGAGGAAAACCCAGCGTTCATAAGATATTTTATATTCAATTTGTGTTCGATACTCGGAATAATTAGGAACAATAGCGGAAACTCGATACTATACGAATTGATTTGGTTAATCAAAAGACGGAGACTATAAACTTTCACAGACTAACAAATTAATTTCAGACCGATTGTTAAAATTAGTAACACCACAATAAAGCGTTTAAATATATTATAATTAAAATAATATGCCATTTTCAGCCCGGAAGAGAAGTGAACCAAATTACGAAGTTTTTCTACAGATATTGCTATTTTCAGGGGTTGAACAGTTCGTACTTTGCAGTTGACAGGGGGATGGACTTATATTTTAATAGTTTTGTTTTATTTTTTATACTTGTCCAGTTCCAATTGTAGCGCACAAAAATCTTTCACGAGATGATTAAAAAAATGTGCTTTTTTTAAAAAAATGATACAATTGCTTCTGTAAATTCTGTATAATATTAAGAGCAGGTGGGTAAATGAAACATTATTTAGTAATTTATACCAGCAGGTAATAATTTGAGTGCTGTTTATTTCAGGTGGAAAGTGGAAATACTAATGGAAAACTTCACCGTAATTATTTATGAGAATGCTGTGCCCGTTTATATTATTATTTAAATCGTATTTGAAATATCGTCGCAATGCTCTATTGGCTGCTTCATATGCATTTTGTATATTAAAATACGAGATACTATTTCGAGCAAACAATAACTGGCGAGAGCAGATGTCCTATTGGACGTTTAATGACTATTTCCATACAAAAAAATCTATTCAATACTGTCCATCTGTAGATATTTTAAATTCAATGTATTATTGTTTCACATGAATGTGCAGAATTGTTAAATATTAAAAAATATTACTACTATACTCAAATAGGAATAATATTAAAAGAATATTCAACTTGCGTAAATATCGGTAAAGATCAATATTACCAATCACATTAATGAAAACGGCAGAAAAGGTTGTATTTAATATCCAACAACCTACGATTCAATGCTTTACCAATCACCCTAATACTAATAAATTATACCTGTTCTCCAATCTTAGCTACCAATAATAAATCACCAATCACATTTGCCTTAAATAAAATACGAGAACACAGTGTACATTTCAATGAATCGATAAATTACTTAACGAAAGTCAAAAAACATACAATTTCACCGGTTTCCATATTGATTTCTCTACATAATTATCATAGGTATTATAAATTAATTGTTATTTGCTGTAAGAAAAGAAATGATTGATGAAAACGGATAAATTGATGAATGAGATGTCCATTGGGATATAATTTATGATTATATCGACAAATTCATCAAACGAAAATCACCCCAGCAAACTAAAAATAGATTTACATTTACTGATTCGTAAGAAAATTTTTATTATGAATAAATTTAATAATGATATTTTTTAATTGATGACTGTATTTAGTTGTCACAAATAATATTAAAGTAACATATTCGCACACAGAGTGACTTCGGTTTTCGTTTATCCTTTTTTCACGCTCCATCTGCGTCTATTTTAATTTTGTTCTTTGGACTATTGGCTGGTGTCTGGTAAACATCGATTGATGTACAGTGAAAGTTAGTTAATAAAATAAATAAAAAATACAATGAAACGAGGACTTTTCAATTAAAATAGCGACGCTCTTTTCGTTGCACTGAATCACTTGTCTGGAGCTCGACTTTTCTATCGATTGTTCTACTCGAGTGGAAATAATACAATCAGACTAAACAATTTCACCCATAGAATCAATTATATCTTAAATCCAAAAAAATAAGTAGATATTTATAAAAAATAATTGGAATTATGAGAATCTGTCTAAACGTTCTAATTTATTTATTCACGCTATTATATAGTATTAATTATAAGAACACATTTAAAAAAGATATCAATAATTATGTGTATATTTAAAGTAATGTAACATCCACAATATTTTATTATACATTCGACAACTAACATGTCGTCTTTTTCAGAGACCACTTTTTTATATTTATTAAAAATATACATAAAAACAAAAGTAAACACGTAAGATTGAAAATATCGATAAAAATCATCCACAACCGCATTTTTCCTATTTTATATAAATTAATTTATTCTTTATAGACTGATTCAAATTGCCGCGATTACTCAGAGGAACCTTCATTTAGAGAACTAATCGTTATATTTTGCTATGTTAATATTTTTATTCTTTACGAAAAGTGTAATAAATGAGGAGAATTTTTGAAATATTCAAAAATGATCCGTTACATATTTAAATAAATACGCTTTGTGAAATGAAAATGATACCTTTTAAAGCTTTAGCGAAATGTCATCGTATTATTTAAATTAAATATATTATACGTAATTTTGAAAAGTGTTCACTATTCACCGCAACACAGAAGCTCGATTGATCATTTTTGACAACTAATATTGAATACGTGTCATCTAGATTTAGCCAGCTCATTTTTGGCGAGCGTCAAAGGGTCGTTTTCATATTCGGAATTCGAGTTATAAATGTGAAATATATTCAAGTTTTCACGTTGAAAAAAAAAAACAAGGTTTCCCCTTCGATAGGCTTGTCGCTTCTCCTTTATGTTTGCCATTTGAATGGTTATGGCGACGCCTCCGAGTCGCAATATCGCAACCCGTTTATTTTAAAATAACAACATTGTAATTCAAATATGTATTCGTATACAATCCATGCTATTTTCATTGAATTTAATCGGTTTATCATTAAATAAGTATATACCGAAATTTTAAATCATACACTTACAATTTTATATATCAATTAGTGAACGTAAATAAACTAAAAAAATAAGGCAATTCAATTTCTTAGGATAGTGAGTGTTTTTTTTTTAATAATCTTTACGACTTTCTAAAAATGCATACCTAATAGTTTACGCATTCACTTTTTATTTAAACATAATACTTTGTAATTGTTGTTGTTAATGTTGAGTCTATTCTTGTTATTGTTTATTAATCTTCATATCTGTAAATAGGTTTTTTATTTTTTTCCCATACTTTTTATTATTTTATATTACGTATATCTAATGTCACATAAAAATGTTATTCTCATGTTAGTTATAGGTAAAAAGGTTTATTTATTCTGTACACCTAAGGCAAATTCATAAAAATGTTTTGTGTTATATGAACAATGTAAAATTCAAATTAAATTGTATTTATAATTCACTTTTTATGAAAACTATCGATTCATGGGAATTAATGTTTTGTTAGTATATTTTTTTATCATGGATGAATTAACAGTTTTATGAATAAAAACGATTTAAAATTAATCATTTTAGTAAGTTATCATTTATTTAATAGTGTTTTTTCCCCTACCTTCAAATGAATATAAAGACCCAATACACGTAATAGAATTAATGAATACAATACGAACGGTTCTTTTTAATTATTCTAGTATATCATTTACGTACGTCTATTTTTTGAGAAATAGTCATAACCGATGTTGCATATTATTCCACATTGTGGCTTTGAACCTGAACCTTATATTACAGTAGCACTTAAGATTCAGGTAAGTCATGCATAACTTTACATTGGGGGTATATTCAGTGGTTTGACCCTGGCATTTAGGTTTGAAGATTTTGGCATAGAATTGACGTCATAAGAAGGGTCGTCACATGCAATATGGAGATTGTGACACCATATTTGATGGTTGATGATAGACAATAATATTATTTATACACCATTCAATTATTATTCATCTTTAAAATCGCTGTTTTAAAACTGTATTGGTTCAAACCCCACATTCTAAATATAGATAGTAGAAGTACCTCATCGTGCAACATCCATTCATTTTTTAATGAGATGATCCTCTCTATATAAAATTATATGGGTGTGTGGGTATTTCGAATTGGAAATACCCTCTTTCAAAATACTGAATATATACATTGCTACCTAATTACTTAAATTTTACTGGGTTGAATGAAAACATACCTTATTGGGCTGGATCAGACTCGAAAATCTGAAAATAAAATTATTGTATGAATACTGATATTTCTGTTAGTCATATTAATAATATACTATGTACATAATAAGATTAAACATTCAGTAAAAAAATATCCTTACGATAAACAACAGCTTAAAATATTTTCGTATTACATATTATAAAAGACTCAATGTGCTATATCACACATTTTCGTTCTTATATAATATAAATATATAATAATAAATATAAAAAAAACAGTTTATAGACAATTAATAATTAAAAAACAAAGTTGATATACGTGCAAAAATTAAACCATTCTAAATAGAATGAATGAAGAAGGAAATTTAAAAATTATTTATCATATTCAAATCAAAGCCAGCTCAGGAGATAAGGCGCATGGCTTTAAATACTGTGGTCGTGGGTTCAAATGTCGCTCAAATAAATAAAATATAATTTATCGGTTATTATGTAAGAAAAATCCCGATGGATCATCTTGATCCGCGTTTACTCTGATTTGCTGGATTGTAAGGTAATTATTAAGTGGGGCAGAGCTGCTTTATCGGTGACCTGTGCAACTTGTAATATGTAATTTATCATCGACATACAATTAATTAAAACGTTGTTATGTTTAAAAAAAACCTTCTCAAAACGCCTATTGTGATGTATATAAATAAATATAAAAAATCAAATTTAATAGTTTTGAACCGCATCTATCAAGCTCCAGCAATATCGTTAGAATCAATTAATGTTTAATTTTACAACGATATATGAGTAATAAAAAATACCCGGGTAATTTTAAGCACATATATGATTTAATTATAGTATAAAAAATATTAGTCATAATGTGTGTATTTGATTTCATGTCACGTTTTCAGTGTGTATTGATAGAGATACGGCTTCAGTGAGCGACTAATAGCTGAAATTTGGCAGACTTCAGTCTCCTTCCATATTACATGTGTCCTATATTTGGAATACGGGATATTTGTCGGGATAGACAGGAAAGGCTTCAGCGGCTTTCCGGTGCACTTGCTACCATACGAAAATTTAATGACTTGCCGAGTGGCGATATTTTGGACCCGATACTCTCCTATATTTATATACTATATTAAGCCCTCAGTGATATTGCTTACTAAGGATGTCTACTAACATTATATAATATCCTAAGATAGTCGTTATCAATGAAAATTAGTACGAAAAATCTTCAAATGCAATATAATGAAGACGGATTACAATATAACTAAAAGCAACTTTAGTATCTAAATATAAAAAGTAACGTAACCTTATCTAAAAGCCTAAAAATAAAATATCCTGTTAATAAACTTATTAATTCTCATGTTTGTAAAGGGGTTTTTTATCATAACTTATATTACCTCTCATATCAAATAAAAATGTTATTAAAATCCTCATGTTAGTTATGGGTAAAAAGATTTATATACTATGTAACTGTCTAGTTAATAAGATGTTTTGTATTAGCAAACTATGAAAAATTCAAATATAAAATATCAATAAACTTCGAGTACTTGTGGAACTTGATTTTATTATAATAAAAAAAATTTCAACATTATTAATTTTTTTAAATTAAATTAAGGCATGCGTAGGTACATATTAAATAAAAATAATGAATATTGAAATTGTGATTCACCGATTATAAAATATTTGACGATGATTTCCAACATGAAACAAATATTTATGACGATATTTTGAGTATGTTACAATTCTATTTTAAAAAAAACATGAAACTCATAAAAAGCATTCATACAAGTGATATTAGGTGACATTAGAATGAGAATTACTCTGTACCGATAAAAATGCACTCGCTTTATAGACACGTAAGGTAAAATTATATAAACTAGCAAAGTTAAAATAACCTTAAAAAATATGAGTTAATTTGAATCAAAGGGACTATAGTTATAATCATTCGGCACGTGTAGAAAATTGAGAAGGTCCAATCTAAAGTTTATTGAAATTGCGGGAATCCTTTAATGGAACTTTGCAGATAACCTTGCAGAAACATTTCCCTACTCATCCCCTGTTCTTTCTGATTTTGGCTTTAACCCTCGACACAAAATTGTACTCTTAAACATTGAATATACAAAGTGAAATTGTGAGCTGACGATGTGAAAGAAAAGCACTCCAGTCGAATTTAACCTTTAACACTCTCACACATAATATAACTGTAATTTTTTTTTGTATTGATTTATTAACTAATAACATTTTCAATAATATACATCATTATAAACATAATATAAGTAGTAAGCGAAAAGAATTTTTTTTATGCAATAAAACTGTAAATTATGTAATATAAATTATTTTCATACATTTTCATAAATACAAATTTATCATTAACAAACATGCATACTTGATAAATTATCGTAATCAAAATATTGCTAAATTTAATTTCAAATAGACGAAATCCGAATAATTGTATTTAATTATAAAATTATATACCGATATATTTTTTAACCACATACTGGGTGTATACTTATAAGTTATAAATACATATTACATTAAGAGTAATAACAAAATACCTCTCGACATACATAAGTAGTACACTTAGATAATCAAATATAATCATTTTACAAACTTAACCTATCGCGTTGTTTGAGGGTTGATCAACAGTTCTAAGGGGATGGGGGATGGATAATAAGGTAAATGGCGAATGTAATGAAAATTCAGCCACAAGCAGATGTGGCCCCATATAAAAAATTCTCAGCCTCACTTGAAGCTAATTTTTGTGATATTTTAACAAACGAGACTAGTATGTCAGAATTTGAATTCATAAAACGTATAATAGAGTGAACGATGAAGTCTCACAATAATATTAAAGAGCCTCCCGATATCATATCGTAATAAAATGTTTCAATTATACAATTAGTTTTGTTATATTTTAATATATTATATTTGACTACCACACACAAATTTGAAATTTGATGACATAAAAGTGTTGGAAAATTGCTAAACCCGGCTTATGCAAGTCTTGAATAATCAATGGTTCTTAAAGTACTTCAAGGATAGTTTGAAATTTAAAGTTTAAATATTGCCATAATAATTGTACGTACCATTAACATATTATAAAAAAAATATTTACCAGCTTTACTAATGAGACATGGATATCTAAATAGATAATCTGTTTATTTTTTGTGCAGGGGTAGAGTAATGTTTTCTTTGAGAGAGGATCTTCATAGATATAAATGTTTCGGATGTTGTATATTTCAGGAGTTTCTTTTGTCCTGTTTTGGGGAGAAATCTTCAGCCAGAGAGACAGCTGTCTCCCGTGACAAAAAAGTGTCCACCACTCTATTTTTTCCGTATTTCTTATTTAGAAAAACTTTTAGCTGTCCGAAAAAAAGCATTACACAATATAATTTGGCAGTTTCCTTATTTTCACATACATGTGCTCATACATATATAAGAGTTTAGCGCGAACTCTGGACAACTATAAATGACCAAATCGACTGTCAGGTAGTTAAACGATCTATTTAAACTTTGTGAATTGAGTTGAAAAGGCCGTGAATCAAAAATAAATCGAGTGTGCACATATCAAACAAATGAACTCACTCTAAATCTATCAGTTATAATAGAAAACGTTCGAAATAAATCATACTTTAGTTTGGTATTAAAATTATTTCTAACCGCAGGCTTTCACATCATACCAATTTTTTCCCCACCGACAAACAATACGAAGAACTGAAAGATGATACAATCAGATAAAATTCCCTTTAATTTCGTTTAATTTCACGGATTACCAGTCCAGTTATCTTTTTTACCCTGACACAGCATAATAATTAATAATTGAGTCTTTCTGCGAAACGTCCGGGCGATACTTTCCTGTACATTCAATTGCAAAAGCCAACAACAGGCCACTTATTCCCGAGGCTAATTGGAAAACTTTGTGGCAAAACAAACAAATTTACAAATCGCCATTTTATATATAAAAGTCCCCCGGGAAAAATAAACGTGAAGATGGTCCAAAAAAATGACAACTGGAAACTGCGATTACCTATCCTAAAAAATAATCTTATCGCTAATTAAATAAAACGCGGAGGCAGCATTATACCATATTTTAATAAAAGAGATGATTTATTATCCAATAATCGTGGGGTTTGCGTAGTGATAAAGACTTTCAATGAAAATTTTATACCTAAAATACACTTTACTATAATTGATCATCTATCGAGGGTAAGCCGATACTTATATTACAATGGACAAAATATATTTTTGTATGTAACTAAGAGATTTTTTTATGTGTTAACCGTCTTGAATTAATTTATCATATTTTAAATTTTCATGGAACCATTCTCAATATATTATGTTTAATATATGAGGGTAAGTTTGAGTAGCTTAATTTCTTCTTAGCCAAATATTCTTACAATGAAATTAATTAATATTTATTTTTATATGACTGTTATTAAATTATTTTCTGTGTGTATAGAAGCAAATAAATCAGTGTGTAAGAGAATCAAGTTTATCAATTGCATGATATGTATGAAATAAAATCAAAAAAACATTATTTGCATATTTACTTAATAACATGAAAATGTAGAAACGATAATAGTATGAATGTTATCAGGTTTAATTGCGTTTCTTATTTTAATTATTATTTTATCAATATACAGGGTGGACTTAAAATAATTGAGGAAATTTTAGGGGGTTGTAGGGTATCGTAAGAATAATTGAAAAAAAAATCCTTTTTAAGTTTTAATTTAGGTAAAAATTTAAAAATCATTGATAATATTAATGGTGCTTTTGGAATCGTGTTTGGGCCACCATCTTGGAATCAACTGTTTCTCTGAAGTACTCAGTAGTGACTGTTACGTGTATATTGTGTATAATCAAATGAAATATCTTCTAATTAATCGAGTTGAAATAATATCGATATAATAATAATATCCAATAAATTTTAATAATGATTGAGACGATCATTTTTATATTTGATGGGCTAATTTCAGTGGGTACAAAAATATATTAAATTGGTATTTTAATAGTACAAAGGAGGTTCTATTGTATTCTGGGTCCACATGAATCATCACCATCACAAAGGGTTTGCAAATTGGCAGCGAGCGCAATATACCTTTGATTAATAAGGACCACCAATTATAATACCAACCACATCCTACCTTCATCAATAAACTTTGGAGCCATATATACCATTTATAATAAATATAAAAAAACTAAAATAGTGAGAAGTTTTAGCTAGTTTAATTTATGATGTAAAGTTAAATTAATGAGGACAAAATTTTGCACCCCTCCAATCACACCTTCTATATTTATTTTCCAATCAAACTGAATCCAATGTATAAATTATTAAATTTATTTAAGGTACATACATATTTTATATGCAATATATTAAAAACAATATTCAAATTGATTACATTTCGTGCGGTTTGCACCACTCAATTTCAATTTTAATCAATCCGAAAAATCTCATTTGCGAATATTTTGCCGTGTTGTTAAAGACTAATTAAACGTTAAACGTCAAATATGTTGGGATAGCACGTGTTATTAATTAACGTTTGTCGGTGATTTATTGCTGAATATTTAGACTGGTCAAACATTCCATCGTATATTAAAATATTTGAAATGAATTAATATATTTTTTGTACCAAATTAAAAAAAATGTATACATGAACGCTATCTTTTCAGTTCAAAGGCGACTGAAAAATTGAACAAAAAAATACTTTTACTCACTCAAACGCAAGGTAACCCAATTTCCGCTAAAGGTGATTTTTTTCTCTTCCACCAGGAAGGATAAAAATCATCCAAAGGGGATAAAAGTGCTGGCTTGCCGCAAAATAAGTTCATCGTGCGTTATTTGTTTTGAAAATGTTGAAAGTAGAACAACAAAAATAGACTTTTTCGAAGTTGGGTCTTATGGAATTTCTATTGTGATCTTTTTTCTACTCGTTAAGTTATTTGAAAGAATTTTTTATCAGTATTATGGAATTTAAATGTTAAATTGTTGACAATCGTTTGGATATATAAAAACAAACTCAAATGGACTATTAAATTCAATTGTCTGTATAAATTGATTTAGTATATTAACTATTATTCCACAAAGCCTTCCGATACGACAAATCGCTCCGCATTTATATAAATACACTTTCAATATACAAATAGATTATTTGGTAGGCTTTTTACTGTTTGTAAGAAAAAGTTTTCTAAACTAAAGTGACGTCTAAGGGCTTAGACATATCGGCAGATTGATCTCCTCCATCAAGAGGATATATTGCCCAAATATATTCTCTGAGGTTTTTATTCATCACTCATCGATATAATCCAAACAACAAACTTCGTTTTTATATTAAATAAATATTAAAGTCACATCATCGTATTTTCGTAATATTGAACCCAATATACGAATATACTATGTATAAACAAACAAGATCTATCTACTAGCGACGTTAGTAATAATATATAGCGTTTTCAGTATAATAAAAGTTGTGACACATTTAAGCTATTCATTGGGAATTTGTATGAGATATTTATGACATTTCGTCAAAGTGTGTCGTTTCATATAAGGACATTTGAAAGCTCTGAGCGAATTTCATATATAATTTACTCCCTTTTCCTTTTGTCAAGTGTGGGGGGATGGGGTTGTTTAAGGGTGTTATTTTAAATTCCAAGACGGGTGACAATTCGAATGAACAAACTTTAATATGAACGAGATAAAACGCATTATGGAAAACATATTAAATATTTCTCTTTTTCAATTTACATTCTTTGAAGATAAACATATTTAATACTAAAACTTTTTAATACTCATATTATCATTATCCCCACTATATGTAGTATTATTTAGTACAGATCTTTTTTTTTTGCAATTCATGATATTATATTGGCTTATATTATATTATTTTATTAAAAAATATACATATATACATTTAAAATAGAACCTTTGAAATGTTACTCAATTATAAAAATATTAAATATTATGCTTTATTCATATTCAAACATATTCCCCTAAATATTAGGTTCTTCTATTATCATAATATTATCTTTCACATTTTACCTTTTACATTTTATAAAAGTACGGAATGCTAATTAAATACGTATAATGTTCCAACTGAAGAGTGCTGCATTATCATCACTGCGACTTGGGAGTTCCCGTAATGCTCTAGTGGTACTGCATTATGATATACATTATAATATAATATGCATTTATATATAAATAAAATAAAACAGCAAAAGAAAGACTACTCTTCCACGTAAAAATTTTAATTTAATCTCGTATTATACTAGGTATTGATTTTGTAATAATTCTTTGCTGTGTAAACCGTGTATTGAGGTTTGGAGATTGAAATATTTTATGGTTCAATCATAAAATCATCATAATAAATAACATTCGATTTAGAGTCTAATATAACTTTTATTTACTTAAAACTAATAGTGTCTGAGACGTCTGTCAGTGGCTGAAGGGTAAATGGTTCAGTTTTAAATGAATAAAGTTGGCGAAGCGGCACTAACTCTTACAATGCCATTCAAATCAAACGAATAACACTTTGTTTCAGTTCTTGCACAAATTGAGAATAAACACTCAAGTTCTCTCTATAATACGACGAATAAATGCCGAGATTATATTTTATGCGCTGTATGGAGAAATCAATGAATGGGGAAGTCGGGGGAAATCATCTTAGAAGAGTGTGTTGAAAATCGATAAAGCATAATCGGAAAAATATTTCCGTAACTCGGATAATCCGTACAAATGCCTAAACGTGTATAAATATATAAAAATTTAATTATATCACAATTATAAATGCATGTCACACAATTGACGGTGATTAATTTGTAACATTGATATTGCATTCTGATTTTAATTTTAAGGATTTTTCATCATCGTCTAACAAAGGCTTTTAGCATAAAAAATATCCACGCAAGTTGTACTCCCCATTTATTATTTACTAAATTGTGAACAATTCTACAAAAACTCTTCTATCTATTTTAACCTAAATCCACCCTGCTTTCTTTTGCCTTTTGATTTTCTAGATACTTAGTATTTCCAATACTATTCCTCTTATCCTACCTAAGAAGGAACCTAAATTTTTAATCCCAGTGCTTCTCGAACAACACTTATATAATTAAAAAAATATATATTTAAAATATTATGATGTTACTCCACCCATATAAATTATATAAAGTCCACCTTGTATATATAATTAAATATGGAAATTCATCACCAGGTACGTCCATAAAATAGGTTGCTCTGATCTATTATTTTAGGACATCAGTCCTTAAAATTTTCCTTTTTTTTTATTTAATATTTTTTGATATACGTCGAATAAAAAGCAATGATAAATCAGACAATGGACTATTCTGTCAAAGAACAGGTACAAACTTCAAAGCAACCCTCTGTGTCTGGTTTCACCGTTTCAAATCTGTATGAATATTCCACATGGAATACGTTTCAATAATATCACAACAAAAAAACAAATGTCTAGTCTTGTAATAAATATATATATATACAATGGATAAACCCTCCCGTGTCCCGAAATCACAAAAAGAAGTCATCAAGTGCTTGACTTTTAAATTATTCACATCTGGAAGTGCGCATTTGATAAAACATTCACAAACCGAATAATTTAAACGTCCGTTTTTTTCGTTCCCAAAATATCTTATCGATCAATCATTCAGTTTAATAAACGCTAAATCAAATATCTTGTATAAATTCTTTGGATACCTCACCCTAGAAATAAACAGACTAGGTTGCGAAATTGTATTATGTGTCATAGCCGATTATATTAATTCTCAGTTAATATAGACGGATCACTCTGGTTATTAAAAATGAAATTTTATTAAATTGTGAATACAGCCAAGGTATGTACATAAGTAGAAAAATGGAAAAAGAATTTCAATACGCGGACAGGTGAACATATTTCATTGTGCGGGGAATTTCATGAACTGAAAACTGGAATACACATCTCTCATGAATAGATAATTTTAGTTTTAGTTATCGCATTTGGATACGAGTATTTCAATTACAATTCACTCAGAACTAAAATATTTCAAACTGCAAACAAGACAAATTCAAAATTTACTTTCCTTAACCAACAAACACATTATTATTAAGGCTAAATGTAAGCCTTTATAAATGAACGGGGTCCGTTTTACGTAATTTGGGCTGGAGAATATATGAGAAATAAATAACACGAACCCTTGGCCCGAAAGGAGAAGCCTTATTTTCAGCACTTTGATAGTGTTTTCGAATATTTCCTACATTTAGAGCCCAAGGGGGAAATAAATCACACTGCTGATAAAGCGTTTATTTTATACCAACATTAATACGGTCGTTAAGAAAATACGTATTTGATGCTTGGTACCCAAACAAGTAAACACTAATGGAACCAAAACATTTTATTTAATAAATAATCATATTCATCAATACGAAGTATTTTACAGTGAAATTAATTAAATATTATTTAATTAATTTCAATTAAATTAAAGGTTTCTTAAACAATTCATTTTTACCGTTAAAATTCAAATAATACTGAAGAACGGCTAAAAGCGTTTAATCAATACTAATAATATTTAAATAAGATGGCGCCATATTTAATATATTCCCTATTTTATTTCTACATATTTCTACATTTTTGAAACTAAAAAAATATTAATTATATCTGGATCCTAGCATAGGATTTGAGCAATAAATTTGAATAATTTTATAACGTTCACTCGTCAACCGTACACAAAAAAAAACTAAATGGAGATTTCTATATTTCACATAATTTTAAATAGAAATAATATAACAATTATTACAACATAAGACATTAAATTATTATTAAATAAAAAAATTACAAATCGACTGCTCCAGCGTATAATATCAAATAAATGCAAAAAAAATCTGTGTGCTCTTAAGTCTTTATGGAACTGAGCCATATATTGCATATATGAAATGGATGATACGTCAAAAAATGTTGATTTTCAATCATTATTTTACCTTTTAAATGGGACTTTTTCGATATAGTAAAATAGTCCTATTTGATCGGCAACTAATGTAGATTCATCCATTATCTATAACACATTTCATGTCTCTGTCAATAGAAGGTATTTAATCGTTAACTGTTATATGTTATGAATAATAATTAAACCGAGTGACACGTGACAGGTAGTGTTACCAGATTGAATATGTGGCTCAGTTCCATAAAGACTTAAGAGCACAAACATTTTTTTTGCACTTACGATATTATACACTGGGGCAGTCTAAATATACAAAAACTTTTTTTTTATAATTAGGTGATTACTCTTAAATAACTAGATACATGTATCATTCCAATTATCAATTTAATAATATGCCTCAAAAGGGTCTTAAGTTCTCTTGAAATTTGGAATATAATTTATTGTGTGTTGGAAACTGGCTTCAAATACATATTAATGCTCTTTTAGTGTAATGCGTACGTAATGTATAGATATGGTAATTTGATTAATTAATAAAAAATGTATTTACATTATGGGTCGGGCGATGATCAAAGCACTCATCAAATCATATCTCTCTGTCCATTTCTTTGATAATTCCTGAGCAAACAGGTATTCTATTCGTTTACCCGCGAGAGATGTAAACCTAATCTCTACAAACCCCTAATTGAATTAATCCAATTTGATTCGCTTCATAGGACTCTGTTAATAAATTACATAACCTTGTATGAGTCCGTGCACGAGCTCTATTCAGCACTCCATTTAATATTCAATTGTCTAATAAAATATCATAAAGCCACTATTTCCCCAACAATACTATTATAAATGATGGGTAAGTAAGTGGTGGAAATAATCTACAAAAGACTATATATATTAGCTTGGAATTTCATTCTTACTGACAATATGATTAAATGGTTCTAGTTTATACAATACTATCGGCCTATGTGAAATTTTTTGTAGTTATAAAGAATTCGCTGAACTCGTATTAATTGTTTAAATTATTATTCTACTAATTTACCCTTTACACTTTTATACACCTACTGCATTTTATTCACAATCGAATATCTCTTAAATTTATACTATTGAATTATTTCAGCCTTTATCCAAGGATATTTATAAATTCATATTAAAAATATATACGTATATTGTCTAAATATATATGTATGTCTAATTTAATGCTCAGTCTATTTAAATTTTTAATGAAATTTAATATTCGATTGAGACAAAAAAATTAGCTTATATATTGTAGATTTGTGTAATATCAAAGAAGTATGAAAATTGAAAAAAATATATCGAAATTAATTCCGAATGATAGCGGTTGATTTTAGGAATCTAACATTTACATATACTACACTTGATTTAACACAAATATAGGTTATAATTTAAAATATTCAATTTTCTATAAATACAGAATGTATGACGGAAAAGGAAGTGTAAGGGAGGCAAAGCGGCAAAAGAAAAAAACGCATTAAGAAATGGTTTTCTTTTCAGGGGTTTCCACTCCGAATAGCCGTCTTTTCAGGGGCAAGAAGTGTATGGGGAAATTTTCAAAATGAAAAACACAGCGAGAAACGATAAAAGTGCTAATGAGCACGGTGAGAAAACAGAGATTTATAGGGTGACTTATTGCCGCGACGAACACACTTTGAATTAGCACTGCTAAAATTAGCTTTGTTAAACTGTAATTTATCACTTAGAAATATATAAATTATTCGCAAATAAACTCTTCGAGGGCAATGCTATTTGGATTATATAAGCTGATTTTAAAATACAATGGAATAAACTGTTTGCATTTTCAAATACAGGCAATCACTGAAAGCACGTTTCTGGGGTCCGACGACCTAAATCGATTTTTCTAAAATTGGATTACTAAAATACGATAGAATCTTTCGAGGACGAATAAAAATAGTATTATAAAACTCAAGCTCAGTATATACTGAAACAAAAAAAAAAGTTTTTATTCCTATGAAATTGAATTTACGTACATTAAACATTATTAGTCATACAGATTCTTTTAAATTTACATACATATTTGCTTTATAAAAAGTTTGAGTTATTTCTATATTTTATGAGTTTCAATTAGGCTGATTGAGAATATTATTAATTTTTAAAGGCGTTTATATACAATATCATAAAAAATCTATGATTTTGTTAAGTGTGTGTCTAAATTTATATTACCTCTCTCTATTTATAATTGCCATTATAATTTTTTTATTATTATATTGAACAATATTAAGTTATTCTCTTATTTTATTAGTAAATGCCGTAAAAGTTCAATATAATAAATCAATTATAAGGAATAGGTAAATGCATAAATACAATATTAAAAGCTAAAGGCGCATGGCACTTATATAAATTAATCTAGAATATGAGAAAAAAAAGTTCTGAGTCAACAAGGACAGTGGATATATTTTTTATTAAAAATGTATTTAATCTGAGCCAATATAAAACGAATTGCTAGAATAAAAATAAGCATAAGATAAAATAAATATTGAAAATATTAATAAATGTCTTATCTGGATAAATATATTAAATCTCCAAAAAGGTTACATTGGAATAACGAAAATTTTTTATTTTTTTTTCATATTTAATTTTATAAAATCCTTACCAAAATCAATCGACCGAAGTGTAAAACAATAATAGTATTGTAGCCGAGCTCTCACCTGAAACGGATAAAAGCACATTAAATATTTGAGTAGACATAACATTTATTATAGTTAGTTGTTTTGTTAGGAAGTCAATAAATCATATAACAATACTTTTGGCAGACACATGCCTTATATCTATATTTATTAATATATTGTTATAGTGGTATAGATATAAAGGCAGAATAACGTACGGTTTGTACGTGACTTCAGTTTTCTAGGCCTTTTGTTCGCCATATTCAAAGCCCATAGGAATCCTAACTCTCTCTTTTCCAATACGGCTAAGTAAGCCAGTTTTGTATTCAAACTAACTCTAATTATATGACAACCATGAATAAAATACAACATGACTAATGAATAATTTAACCTAAAAACTGTTTTACTTTTACATCACTATCCCTCCCCCGGATTTCTTTATTTGCGGAGGTAAATATTGGTAAGGATTAGGAATTGGACAGGTCTTCAAAACAAGGGTTCGGCTTATTGCAGGGGAAGGATTCTTCTTCGATAACACTAAAACATATGTAGGTGACTTTGGGTCGAAATGAAAGCCTTCTTTTCCACAATTCTAATATCTTGAGACCACATCTGCTGGTGCCAATATACAATATCAATATGCACTTAATATAATAGGAAAAAACGACAAATACAATTGAAAATAAATATAATATATATCATAAAAAGCCATTCGGTCAAAAGGTATTTTTTTCTACCCCCATTCTGCCTATAACTCGAATTCATAAAAAAATAGCAGAAAAATACGAATCACAAAAACAAGAAGACTATCCTGAAAATAACTATAAAACCATGACATGAAAATGATTAATGGAATTAAAACCAATCAATCATTTTTTTTCATAAAATAACGAATCATACAATGCGAGATGAAATACCCCATAATGCAAGATTACTCTGATTTACTGGATTTTAAGGTACATTATGAGGTGATTATTAATTAAAAGAGAGCTCACCTAAACATAATTGTAATATAATGAAATTTATTTGAATTGACTGCCAAAATATGTACCAGTTCTTCATTTCTAATTTAATCCACTTCCAACTAATGATTTGGTAGGTAACATTGTGGGAATTACATTAAATAAATTTCTGTAATTATAGAATCACACCCAAAATTCAAAACTATCAACAATTTTTATTTAATTATTATTAACATAAATATTTATATGCCAAAATCTATTAAAAATACCCATAGGGCATAGTACAACTACAAACAGTAAAAATTTAAAAAAACATTATGGTTGATGACATTATTTAACATTGTTTGATCATTTGAATTATTAATCGATAAATTGAAATTGGCTTTGTGGTATTTGTTTGGAAAAAATAATTATTTATTTATTCGTGTATTGGGATTCAGATGGCACTTAAATGGATAAATGGGCTTTACCTGATCTAAGGTATTCTCCATGTTATCAATTATGTGACCCTATGTCTCCCCAAATAGAGGAAAAAGCAACTTGAAAACCTGGAGCCCTTTCTGTTTAATGCGTACTGATGCGAGATATTACCTTCCAACCTTCTACTAAATTAAATCAACCCAACCCTTAAATTTCCAACAATAATAATAACGAATTAAATATGTCGGCAACATCGATTCATATAATAAATATTGAATGATTTTTTTCAAATACTATTTGTACATACATAAATAAAACACAATATACATTTTTGTGTCTATTAGAAAGAGAGTTTGTATATTCATTATAGATCATTTAAATACAAATAAACTTTGTAATAACCCTTGTAATATTTAAAAAAAATATTTTAACGATATTTGAATAACCTCTTATTAATACGATATTTTACTTTTAATTTGTATAGATTCTAGAATCAAAATTAGAACTTACCAAAATTATTTTTTTAATTAAATTTATGACAATTGTTGCAATTTTCATTGACGTGGACAACTTGTTAATTTTACAGCTGCTCATTCAACGAAACTTTCAAACGTTTTTTTTAATGAAATATACATTTTTCATCGACTAAAATATTCCGCGAAATGTTTTTCAGAATGTTTCACATATATAGAGAATTCTATATTATACACAGTACATATTTATAGAATGTAACTTTATATTAATTCTTTTGTACAAGATTCTACAGTGAAAGAACATTATTTATATGTAGTTGAATGTGTAAAAATAAAGTCGAGCTTTCCTCGTAAACATATTCCTTCAAGAAGTGGAATGTTGTCGGTACATTATTATTCTGCTATTCTTAATACACTGAATATTTTAACCAAGAACACTCTCTACAGACTCAAAAAAGAAATGTAAATTTTTGTACACGTGGAGTGAATGTTCAAATGAAATATTCTTACTAAATAAATAAAGATCTACATATGGTAAAATTAACATCACCAACAAATATCAATAGTTTAATTTCAGTACAAACTTATCTATTGATATTTGTTATATAGATAGGTTTATTGAATATTATTAATTTTGAAAGACTTACAATATTTTAAATTATTTTAGGGTCTGAATTGTTTTTAATCAATTGAAGAAGATACACAACTTGCTAAGTTTTGTGAGTGCCTATCTCTTTATGAAAAAGTAAATTAATGATGATGCATCAAGTAATGTAAAAATTTTATTAAGTGTATAAATAAATCTTAGTAATACTAACAAACGTTTAAAAAACGTAGACAATTAGTTTACTAAAAATTTAAGTGTGAGTGATGGTGATTAATTTTCTTCATAAAAGCTCTTCTTTCATTAAAATCTGTGATGGTAATTTTTTATTACACATTTTTTAACTCGTCAGAACTCATATATTATGAATTTTGAATACTTTATATACTATTCAGTATTATAAAAAGTCGAATAGTACAACAGGGTGATGGAAAGATGGTCTGAAGCCATCATCGTAAACAGACATGTCCCTTTTGATGTTGTAAAACTTTTACAGGGTTCCTCTCCTATTTCTTGCTTGATGAAAAAAGCTCACGTATCATCCTTATGTATGTACAACATAAGCATACTTGAATATTTAATTTGACGAATAATTATTTGAGGAATTTGATAAATAGGCGCCGCTCTGATTGTATTATAATATTTTACATTAAAAAAATGTATTAGTGTATGTTATATGAAAGCAAAAACTGAAGAAATCGTTCTAAAAGCGGAGAAAGCTTTTAAGGGTGTCATTTAAAATGTATGCGGGTACGCATTGGATACGAAGAAAACCCTTAATGTAATTTTTACTTGCAGTGCTTGTCTTTTAAAAAAATCTAATAAAATGTTAATATACTAAGATATTTTCAATGCCAAAAAATGCCATCAGTCATGTGGTATAAAAGGGTAAACTTGTAAGAGATTTTTCCATCCACTTTCGTCATCAATCAAAATTATAACCAAGATATCTCACCCTAACAAAGTTTATGTTATTTACACTGAGTACTTTATCGAGATTGCAAAGAATAGTCATGTTAAGTTTGCCGCTGTAGAGATAATGTCAGCCTCTAAACTGGGTCATAATTAATCAACACTAGGTCTCTTCCTTGTCCTGTCAAAGTAAAGAACAACTTCCAAAGCCAACATCGTAAGAAGTGAAGTCCTAATTGCCGTCCATCACTTTAAAGTGTCAAGCTAATGCCCCCAACATTTTAAAATATTCAACTAATGTACACGACAGCTAAAATAGATAGGAATGGTTGAATACTCGTAAAAAGACGCTTTTCGAAAATGTATGCGAAATTGGGTGATAAAAAAGAGCCAGTGTTTCGGGCAGTAGATAAAAAAAACTCTTTCTAAAGTCCACCGCAGAAAACTTTACGATCGGATCGACATTTTCTCTAAGCTTGGGATTCAAAATTAAGTCAGATCGTGGATTATGCTGGTTCTTTTATTTGTGTATAAGTGTGTAGAAAAATATATAATGCGAAATTTAATGAAATTGTGAACACTGATAGTGATAAGTAAAAAGTCAAAACATCGATAAAAATTCAAATAATAGAAGAAATTTGTTTTCTGCTTATGGAAGAATAAAATTTGATAATTGAGAAATCAAAAAATGTGCCTTTGGGCTATTCTGTTTTATAAAAATAAAAAATGTGCTCACACTTCAATAAAATACATTTAAAGTATGGATTTCCACTTGAAAAAACATGCTTTTGCACTTACTCAAGGATCAACGTATAATTGAATTAGTACACATAAAATAGAAGATTAAATCATCTCTGAAAACCAACATAAAAATAACTAAAGCAGATAGCATTCTTAAAAATCCCATTCAAGTCTTGCAGTTCAAGAATTATATAAAAATATGTACACTATTATTTTAAATATTTGTTGGTCGTTTTGACTTCTGGCTAGAATTTCATCTGAAACATTTTGTTTTAATGCTAATTTCCATTATATTTTATGTTTTGGTGAGTCTGGATGTGTGTATTTATTTTAATTAATTGTTAGTAATGTATTCATATAATCATGTGTGAAAATCTATCTGTTGTACGATAATTCAACCATATAAAATCAATTAATAGTAATACATTTTCAGATGTAAGCGTGGTAAATAGAGCCCCATTAAAACATAAAATAAGTAGTGATTTTATTTGATTATATTAATTTAATGTCATTTGCCATGTGATGCGTGATGAGATGAACAAGTTGTTGAATCTGACAGCTGTGATCTTAATTAACATTATTAATTACGGACCTCCACGTGCCTTATCAGTATGACCCCAGCTAAGATACCTTTAACGACCTTATATTATACTAAATAATAATATTATAGAAAGGGCATCTCATGGTGTATTACCATGCTAAGCCATGGCCTGGAAGCAGGAAACCTTAATGATGACACATTCACACGTCGCCTTTAGAGTTTACAATTTCATCAACAAGCATCCCTAGAAGAAAACCGCCATAAGTAAAATTTTCAAGTAACGCTTTGTGTCATTTGTCATGATGAAAATGAATACAACCGATCACAAATTGACGTAATGTAATATAAAAATGTAACGACTCGCCACATTGAAGCTGTCACGAAAATATATTTTACAAACGGCCTTTGTCTGGGTGGTTTTTTGTGAGCAGTGTAACAATAAAGTATATTGCGAACAAGTAAAAAGCCTTATCGTTGACTACTCGAATGAAATTTAGTGGTCTGTGAGGAATTTAATACGAAAATATCAATACATGAATACTTAGACGAACAAAGTGTGTCTTTTTAGTTCCGTAGTAAATAATGATTTAAAAGCTTTACTTTTATGTAAGAAAGGGTTTCGGGCAAAACTTTTTTCATTACTCGAAAAGAGCATTTCACTTCATAAATTCACGAGCGAGTTTCATTCCCCATTATAAAGTGTCCGATAATATTGACCCGTCAGATTGTTCATAATGTTTTATATCCAGATTTAGGTTTTATTATTTTGCTATTGTTGTTCGAACAAACGGTACTGAAATGTCAACGAAATGTCAAAGTCGGATTTCACTCCTTTTCAACCGGTTCAATTAATAAAAATAAACAGTTTTTTTATCGTTCGAAAAACCAATGTCAACAATTCTATGATATCAATTCAATATTGAATCGTTGTCATCGCCAATGACAAATATTTCGGTAAACAAAACGGCCATTAAACCAACATTGTCATGATTGATTGTGTTATAGTAAAATAATGAATTGTTAACCTACATTTTAAGAGTGTATTTATAAAGTAGATATTATAATGACACTTACAAATTCACTAGATAAGGAAAAAAATATATAAAAACCATAATACAAAATTTTTGTTCAATTAACCAAAAATAATTTGGAACATGTATAATTCAGAATATTAAAATTCGCTCAAACAAGTTTTTCATTTACCAGGAATGATATTACAAACATACTCGTTGTTTCTTATGTTTGAAGAGCAAATTACCATAGACGACTGTGATTGGTTATATTGTAAAATAATTTAATACTTTTAGTGTTAGTACTTTTGCATTAGTAAATTATTTCGCCTTAAAGCCAGTGTAAAAATTCTTTGACATTTGCTCTACAAACATAAGAAACAAAGAGTAATATAGTGTCGGCTACTCAGCTGTGAATCGTGCGAGTGTATTGGTGCTTATAGGTATAGTCATACTAATAATAAAACAGAAATCTGTCCATATATTTTACAATTATATTAATTTATTTTTCATCATTTTATTTAGTTTGAGTTAATTCAAATAGTAATAAACATATATATATATATATATATATATATATATATATATATATATATATATATATATATATATAAAATACTATTCTAAATGATGACCTTCCTTTGAAGATGAACGATTATCTTAATATATATATATATATATATATATATATATATAAATATGTGTGTGTGTATAGACAATGAAACGACAGACAACTGGATGTATAAATATCAAGATGGGGGACCTAGTAGACGAGTATGAGTGAGATAAAACTAATTGTTTCAGCGTGCTAAATATCAGTTAGTGTAAAGTCTCGAAGTGTGGATCACTCTTTAGGACTGTTATTTGAATATTGTTAATAATTGCATCTGCTCAGTCTATCATCTTGATATTTATACATGCAGTTGTGTGGCCTGCTAATATATCGGTGATATCGATATAACCCGATTCCTCTTTTTTAGTCTTAATGCCAGTCACGATGGATGACTGATCTGTTATACATATTTAAAATATGATTTTCTTTATTGTGGCAGTGGTGGTAGTTATACTCGTACATATTATGGAGGGTGGCCCCCAAGTTCTGGCAATGTTCCAACACTTTATCGACCCCTGGCATCCCTTACAGCGCCATACTTGTATAGCCTGAAAAATCAATTCCACCCACCCCCGACGAACAGCTGAAACCGACATGCTGACGTCAACATTGTGTAACCGAATTAGATAGAAATCAATGCACTATCTGCATTGGTGACCGTCTATTATAACACACTTATAAGAAATGACCTACTTAATACAACTTTATTCAATCGATAACTCTTTAAGAAGTACCTCAAGTGTGGCTAGTCTTTTTCTACATTGGTTAATATATTTCCACTACTTCAAAAATATTTTAAGTATCATATCAGTAAATAGTATATAGTGAGTATCATATATTTTAAGGTCAGTACTATGTCTTGTATTATGTGTTTGAATAATAAATTTGATATGGTTACAATAATAATAATTAATCCAAATTATTTCCCAGAGTATATAAATTAATAATATATATATTTGAGGTTGGTTTACTTATTATTATTATCAACATTTAATATTTATTAAAATTAACAAAACCAAACTAGGTTTAATAAACCCTATGTTTTTGCCTATTTAATTTTTATAATAGCATATTGCCAAATTTTACACATATACATTAAATTGAAACCATAGATATAAACATAAGATATCGCATGAGTGATTACTGTAAACATCTCTTTTCATATCTTCAGTAATATTTCACAGTAAAATTGGTAAATGCATTGTTACTACATGTCATATGGACTCAAACAAACACTCAAATACATCGGGGCTCAGTTTTTACCCCTGAGTACTTCTTTAAGATGTTTAAAATATTATTGCGTTTTAATAATTAGAAATGCATGAGGGCCGCCTAAGTATTATCACAACCACTCTCAGCGGCCACTGGGAAACGTCTTGAGTGAGAGAGACACTCTTATGCCTTTATTGAATAGGAGAGAAGAGTGCAACAATACGGGTCTACACGAAATTGCACGAATTATTTATATACAATGCGATATATATGATTGAAACAATATATAATTTAATACAAGTTTATAGTTTTACACAATTCATTGAACTTTCTAGTATAATTCATCACATAAGTGAGGGTGGTTGAAATTCCCGGCGTCAGATGATTGGAAATGCTTCCTCAAACAAACACTCTAAATTTGTAAAAGCCTTTTATACAAGAAATAGAAATTAAGTAGATTAAGGTATCATTATTAAAATGAAAAGTCACCATAGACAGTATTTTAATCTTAAGCCTATTGAATTGTAAAATTACATTTTCAGGCGATTTTTATTTTAATTATATTAGAATTAAAAAATATATACATTTTACTATTGCATGATGATACACAACTCTATAAATTGTACATATCTAAATGTGATTTCAACTTCCATCGTGGAATAACTAGAAAGCTACATGAAACTTGTTTAGACAGATTTTAATAAACTTGATCATATTATGAATAGCCTCAATACTAATACTATAAACAGAATATATTTGTAGAGGATAGTAATTAGAGGCAAATATTTACATATTTATCTTATCTTTAAATTGCTTTTGCATGTGGGTTATGTTTTAAAGTAGATGCCTTTAATAATTGTTTCATTATTCTCTTAACAAATATTGCTTTAAGATAATCGTTCATCTTCAAAGCAAGGTCATCATTTAGAATAGTATTTTTTTTTTATTTATCTTGTATGGATGCTATTACACGTAGCATCTAATCGCGTCGAACCCGGTGGCCCTTTTTGCCTTTAATAATTAGGCTAATCGATACATAACCCTTGTGGCCCAGTGGTTAGTGTAACGGATTCGTGAGTGAAGACTCCCGGGTTCGATTCACGGCACCGGAGTCACTTGGTAGATCTAGCTTAGCAAACTAGATCTTAAGTACTCATTGCTGTGTGGTGGCCTGGGAAACCATCTCTACTATATTCTCCCGTAAAGGCCGAGGTGGTCTGGCCAACCCCTTATAAAAGGGACTCCCGCCAATAGGGGAGGCGTCACGGTAAAAAAAACTAAAATATTATAAATAAATGGATACTGAAATAGCTTTAGTCTTAAATTTTAGTTTTAAATTTCAGTCAATACCAAATATAAAACTTGAGAGGGCCTGACTATGGTGCATCAAAATATTCACAAAAATTAGTGGCCTGGGAAACCATCTCTACTATATTCTCCCGTAAAGGCCAAGGTGGTCTGGCCAACCCCTTATAAAAGGGATTCCCGTCAATAGGGAAGGCGTCACGATATATATATATATATATATATATATATATATATATATATATATATATATATATATATATATATATATATATATATATATATATATATATATATATATATAAATCTGATAAATGTATGGCCCATTATTTGGCCACTTTTCAGTGTATGATCGATTGATGTGTCTCGGTGAATTTATTTGCCGTTTGCGCAGCAGTCTAATGACAAGTTTATGTAACAACCTGAATATTTAGTCTGGAGTTTCATGTTGAAATGTTCAGGTGCAGTTTGTATGGATAGAGTATGCAGCGCAAGTACATAGAAGAGTGGTCGAAGCCTGTCTGGCGATGTACTGTGAGCTTACCTCCTTTGGTTGCGGGCGAAATGCCAACTTTCAGACTTGCCACCCTTACACTGAGCTACGTTTATACTTTATATAAATATAAACCTAGAATACAGTGAATGTATTATCCAATAACCGCGTGTCTGGAGCGCGATGCTGAAATCGGAAGCTGTTTTGTGTGTGACTTGCAATATGACATTTTTATGCAGCTACCTACATATTACAAAACACCTGTAACAGATGATTTGATTTTATACTCATATTATTTATTTATTTTACGCCCTGAAGAGCTTTTTTATACACAACAACGTGTTAATTGTCTGTCGGTGATCTTACAAAAACCTGTCTGTCTATAGGCTTTCGTAGGCCTGTTCAATACAATGGGGATATATAGTTAGGAATTTTATAAATATCCTTCGTATTATTAATGATAAGTTCACTTTAAGCAATCATGATGATCTCTATATTTTTTATAATATGTTATATTTTTTGTTGTATTTCTTATATATTTCTGTTTCTTCATTTTTCTCGCCTTTTTTCTATAATACTGACAAATGTCAATCATTGCCGAACCGCACTAGGGTTTTCCTGTAATGGCAAGGTGATGATGGTTCATGCTTTCCTTTATTAAATAAATACCATATATTACAACGGGGAATATTAATAAAATCCCGATCGATCGTCTTCATCCAGGTTTACTCTGATTTCCTAGGTTTTAAGGTATATTGAGATAATAATTATTAAGTCGGTGACATTTGTAACTATTAATAATTAAGATCATCGACAGTTAATTAACACGTTTTTGTGTCAAAAAAACTAAATCTTGTAAAAAACCTTCCCAAAAAGTATATAAAATTGATGGAACTTGTAGTAAAATCAATAAAACTATTGTTGATGATCTAGATATTGTAATTTTAAAACTAAAGACTTTAAACATAGTCATATATCAGTGGTTTGTCAAGTACTAAAATGAATATGGTACTATTAAATATTGTAATATTATAGTGACATCGGGTCGGTATGCTTAATTAATAAATAGTAATTCAAGCCACATTCCAGCTGTTTTGGATTATTATTTATTTAACTTCATAGATGTGAAATGAATTCAAGGAAATATCAAAGCGATCTAATCTGTAAATAGTAATAGTGTAATATGTCGTTAAATGTGATCAAAGTCAATAAATGTTATTTTAATAAACCGTCCGTCAAATATTCGCGCGCCGTCAATTTTGGATGTCGGTTTTGAATTTTCCAATATGAATTCTTCGAGGACGGGAATTTCAATATTCTGTCGTATTTATGCGCCCTTTTTAATAATAGAAATCGATTTCTCTCTTTTAATTATTCTAAACTCGTTTCGTTCTTCCTTTACTTTGACCAAGCGCAACGCACGCACAAAATTCAATTAAAATATTATGGAAATGCAAATATGATGAACGAACTTCACCTGCTCTCCAACGCCAATACAAGGGATTTTATTAGATTCATAATATTTTAACATTATGAAAGGTTTCAGTATAAAACATATCAAGAATTGACACGTGCTAGTAATTATTTAGCTTTTTATTATATTCAAGTACTACTTACTATGATTTAGTTTTGGGAAACGTTATTGAATGTCTTCAATTTAAGTTATATTTTATGACTACCGGGCATATAAAATATGTTTCACACCAATTATAAAATAATTAAATTGATTTTATTAAAAAAATTATTTTTAATTTTTATTTTATTTTTTGAGCCCCAGGGAGATTTTGTGAGAAGATCTTTATTGAGAGGGTTTTTTAGACTCAACAACGTATTAATTTTCTGTCGGTGATCTTCGTCATCGACTTCATAATTATTGTCTCAGTATTTACCTAACAATCCAGGAAATCAGAGTAAACCTGGATCAAGACGATCGATCGCGATTTCATTAATATTATTCCCGACCTCCCAGTCGTAATAACCAATCAAATCAATTTTTTCTTTACGGGATTTGAACCCATCACCACAGAATTTTGTAGCGACGCGCCTTATCCCCTCAACCATTACGCTGATATATCGTTAAACTGCTTTTTATTATTATTTCCAAAAAAAATTGGTACTATTCTAGAATAAACTTTTAGCTAAAAAAAATGTATTTAATTTTTATACAGCGGAAAGCAATAAATTATTTAATAATTTTTAATATATTTTTTTTTTTAATAAAATTATGGAACAGTGCCCCCCGTCGCGTCGCTTATGATATTACAAAATTACCATTTTTTTGTGATGAGCACATTTTGCGAAATGACATTTCACAAAATGTTATCGAGCAAGAAGACATCAGTGGTTTGAGTGCAGCCTAACGACATGACATGATGACCTTTGCCGTTGAAATTTGTTCCCGTAAACGGAGTGCCGTAGCATCGTAGCATCGTAGTACCGTAGTCGTAGCGATGCTACGCCTCAAATGGAAGGTCGTTATGAGTCACTTCCATCAACAAACCCTTCCTTACTAGCAGTCTTCTATCACTAGGTATATGTTACCAACGTGTGGAAAGCTTACTCCCTTATGTCATCACGTCAATCTTCGCTATTTACTCAATACATACATAGGTTTATATACAAACATATATACAAAAAAACTCAATTTATTTTTGCAAGACAATCCTACATTTACGAGTAGGTACAAAACGATTTTTTTTTGTTTTCCAATATTATAAAAAATATATTTATTCAAATCCAATCCTTTATAATAAATGTAGTAGTTCATCCTAATAGTACCAAAGTAGCAGTAGTTTTTAGTGCCAAAGGTTCTTATATATTTATACCTACGACTTATTAGACACTTTCAATAATTAATTAATTTAAATAAAATTAAAAACAAATATAGTAAAAAAATAAGTATATATTAAGGAAAATTACCTTAACAATATTAGGTTAAATAAATAAATCTAATTTCAACAAATTAAAAAAATATTAACCATTTAATGAATTGTGTTAATTGATAAATGCATTATGCAAAGATTATTGGAGTATTATTTATATACGTTTTTCTGTATTTTTAACATAAACCTAAACTTAGGGAATATATTACAAGCAAAATAAATAGTGTAGTATTTTTAATCAGCGTTAACTCAACTCCAATCCAGAATAATAGAAGACAAAAATAATATAAAGGTAAATTTAAAATAATCCATGCACTAATGAAAATATAATTAATATATCTTGCTTTGATTTTTGGGGCTATAATTAAATATTTCAATCAAGTTTATATTAAAATAATTGATCTATTGTTGTTAAATATTTAAATATTAAATTACATAAACGTTTTTATCGCTTTTTTGTAATAAATGCTATCCTACCACGAGTATTATTACATTTTCTCTACGGTGCGAACATTTTCAGTCATCTCCGTTTTCGGAACGTCTCATACCGTAAATCAAATGATATCGAATATTGAAAGTTGTATGCGTATAAGAATATATATATATATATATATATATATATATATATATATATATAGTATATATATATATATATATATATATATATATATATATATATATATAGGTATTTGGTGGGTGTATGATGTGGTGTCCAATTTCGTAAAGGTTCTACTTCTATAAGAATAACGTGGTGCCATTGGCGTAGAATCAATAAAGCCTTTACCGAAAGAGACATGGCCGGTAATAAATTTTCACCACTGCCCGTGAAAATATATGGGACAAGGACCTTCTAGTATAAATCCAAATGTTTTTCACATAGAGACTACTTGCACGAGCCCAAAAAGAGGGTATAATCTGCCTGAAATGCTAGGCATTCATTTAAATTATCACTAAATTCCAGATAAAGCTGAGTATATTTTACAGCATTATCCAATATTACAACAAAAAGAATGAATCAAAATTGAAGATTTTACAGAATCAATGAATAACAGTATTATTGAAAATATACATCAAATGCTCAGGAGATAAATCGTGTGACTAAAAATACTGTGGCCATGGGTTCGAATCTCAAGTTTAAAAAATGATTTATTGGTTTTTATGACTGATAGATCTGGAATAATATTAACAAAATCGCAATCGATTGTCTTGATCCAGGTTTACTGATTTCCTGGATTTTAAGGTAAATACTGAGGCGATTATTAAGTCCGGTGACCTGAGTTAAAATCACATAATAAATTTAATGAATATCATCCCTTTTTACGCGACTGTTTTCAATTAAAAATATAATTAAAAGGCGTCTTACTACTTTACATAAAGGCGTCATGGATTTAAATCCCGCCCAAGTAAACAAATCATAAAATTCCGTTCTATGGTCTTAATCCAGGTTTACACTGATTTCCTGGACTGTAGTGTAAATACTGAGGCGATAATTAAGTCGGTGAACTATAACGGTATAATACTTAAAATCATTGACAGATAATGAAATAACACGTTTTTGTGTCTAAAATGATCTTAAAAAGCCCCCCGGGTCCTGTACAAATAAAATATTTAAAATGTAAAATCAAACTAATCAAACATGTTATTTGCTTGTATTCTATAATGAATTCATTTAAGGAATTTACGATTCTCTTTCGAATACTATTTAGTTTTAACTGTCAAATAACATTTTGTAGGTTTAATTATTGCTATTTTGAAATATTGAAAAAAATATAAGGTAACTGTAGGTCGGTTTTTTTATCTCGTTCAAGCGTGCAGAACCAAAAACGTAGAATAATATTTTAAAATTTAATATTTATAAAAAAATACTTTTGCACATGTAGAGTAACTTATGATTAATAATACGTAGGATATTTATAAAAAAAACTGTATATCCCCATTGTATTGAACAGGCCTACGAAAGCCTACCGCTGTTGGAATATTTTAGCTATTTTCGTATGATATCTGTAATATTCAACAATGAAATGAATGATTGATCGTTTACAGCTGAACGTTAAGGCGTCATCTGGTATATTACATACGTCCCATTTGCCTCTCAGCTCATTTTCATAGATAAATTGGAATTGAACCATCCGCAATGATTAAGTTTCCACACCGTCTTTGCTATTAAAAGCTATTCCGCCTAGAACAAATTACATACATATTCAGACTATCCCAAAGCCATTTCTCATACACCACCGTTTCAAAATGATGACTAGTTTAATGATATCAAACATTTCTTTCGCCAACAGGAACAAATCTCATTTCCAATTTCCCGTGACGGAAGCAAAGAGTATACAGTCGAGATATCGAGAAGAATTTCATCTGTTCAATATTGCATTACGTTGATCGACAAATTATTATCATTTTGAAATCTCTTTTAATTAATTGTCCGCTAAGATGGCGCCCCTTTTGATGACCTCTGAAGGCTTTACGCGAGCTATAACCTGATATAATGACTTATTTGCTCAATTTTATTGAGCGATTAAAGGATAGCTTTTATGGCATAATACCCTCGGCAAATTTCCTGCCGATTACTATTTATTGCTAAA